>CAJHQP010001835.1:0-101207 GCA_905132765.1 Moricandia arvensis
TATGCCGCTTTTAGATTTACAAGTTCTCCTTTCTTTTTTCTCGACAAGAAATCTCTCTCAAGAAGTTTTTTAAGGCTGATTTTGTCGTGACCGGTTTTGACCCCAACACCGAGTCACCAGGTAATCTACACTCGGCAAATCGGCCCATCAGACCATCCAATATCCTGATCCACACCGATCATCATCATCTAGTACTTAGACTGTATCCAATCCAGTATACCAGACTTATCCCGATCCACTGCCTTGCAATGCTCCATCATAGATAATCAAACTCGGCCCAGCAGCCGTTTGACTGCACCATGATCGGATACCAGTGTTCTCTGTCACATCTCTCGGACAGTAATCTCAGTCCACACACTCGATCAGAAGCATGTTCCCTGTTGATCATAACCACCAGCAAAACCACGATCCAACTGCTTCCCACGCTAGAAACAGACCTCTCCACTATCACGGCTTATACAGCCAGAAGATCCAGACTTGTGATTGTTCTCAGTATCATCGGCCAGAACTACCAACAACTTAGTTCCACACAATGATCTATCCCGATCATTACAGAAAGTAAAACAATCAAATCACACAGTATGGCACATCTCAATCCTGACTCTCTGCTGATCTTCATCCCACGGTATAACCAACACTCACCCAGTCCCTCCATGCGACCATTACTCAGTACCCAGTCTTCACTTCGATCGGCCACAAAACCAACTGATATACAGTTTTCCCCTTGCTCGCTCTTGATCTCATGCGGTTGTAACCGCCCATCAATCCAGTTCTTCATCATCATGATCCAGTTTGACAATTTGTCCTGGTTCTATCCGACCAAGACCTCATCGGAACCAATGTTGCTTGACTCGCAAAGTAGTCTTCCCTTTTTCTCAGTCATGATCGCAGTATGTTGGCAAGACTCGCATTCCTCTCCCCTTAACAGAATCAGTGTCCAACCTTTTATGGTTAGCACAGCATCGGACTCAGTACAGATGCACCGTTGTGCCCCATACTCGACCTTCGCCGGCCTGCTCTCTTATTTCCGATCAGATCATCTCTCTTGGATTTTTCCTCCTTTTCTTCTCTTGTTTTCTGTCTATTTATCTCCAGAATCGATTAAAGGAAGTTGTTCCCTTTCCCTTCTGTCCACGAAACCCATAAAATGGATTTAGGGCGGTTGCTACTCGGCCTTAACCGCCCATAACCGTTTTTCAGAACTGTTCTCGCGCCCAATAATTAAAATAACTGCCCACAGCAGTTTCTTTCTCTTGGCCAAACTGCCAAGTGACAGTTTACTAACTTTCCAGAACCAATCAGAACTGTCCCCCTTAACCGCTCATAACCATCCAGCATCGGTTACTCATTTAATCCGTCCCAAGCTATTAAGTAACTGCTCCCGGACAGTTGACTTAGCTCTCGTCAGTCCCATAACTCCTATGTCACTGCTAAGAGGTGGTTTAGGCCAGTTTAGTAACTGTCCATGTCAGTTATATAATGCATTAACCGCTCTGGAACTGCTCCTGAACCGTTTTGTAACTGCTCCAGATAACCACTCCGGTAACTGATCAATCCTCGGTTAACTGCCTAGTCAAGTAACCATCCTTAGTAAGTCAGATAACTGTTCCCGCTATTTTTATATCAATAAGTCCATACATAGACTAACTGATCTCGTATGACAAATCCAACTGCCTTGTCTGAATCCGACCAGCTTGGTCCGACAAGCTCAACTGCTCTGTCCAGACCTGACAGTATTGTCTTAATCCGACCAATACTATCCAGATGACAAGCTTAACACTTACTAGCTCATCTGATTAGTCTAGCTAAATCCGTCCTTGGACTGTTCCAGCTCAGACTGCGGAACGCAGCGTCACACTATCCCTGCAAACGCTTAAGAAATACGGAAATTACCAATCATCCTAAAACATCTAAGTGGGTACATGATAAGCCAAAAATATTCGCACGTAATACCAATTCTGATACAGGATAAGCCTAATCTAACTCACACCAATAACCGCCCATAAATAAGTCGTGCCCCATGCATCTGGCATCTTTTGTAAAACACAAGACTTGGCAGAAGGGTTCAACAAGAAAAAATGCAAAAAGTATCAGAGCAAGAGACATTTTTTAAAAACCGCCTCAGACATTTATTTGGGTAAAAGCTTCCCAGATACTTGTTTGGATAAAAACCCTCCCAGTGCCAGAAATCCAAAAATATATAGAAAAACTAAGAAAAAAACATCCAAAAGATCACTCATGTGGGAATCAAAATTCGCACTGTCAAAATTATTAGCGTAGAAAAAATAGAGATTCTTGATTTTTCTTGAGGATCCGGAATCTCTGTGAGGGCCAACGATAAGTGATCAAAAAACAGGAAAAACAGAAAAACAATAAAACAAAATAAGAGAAGGTAATTCTTTATTTAAAATTCATGTAAGAGCGTAATGCTTGTTACAACAGATTGTAAAAGCTTCATCTGCAAGAGCTGTCAGCGAGTTTTCTACTTTTATACACCTAAAATCTTAAACCTAGTTGCCTACATACCCCTCTTGAGGATCAAGCCGAACCTAGTTCACTTTAAAGAGGGTTGAACAAGAGATTGAACTGCCTTTTCAAGTTCGTCAAGTAAGAATAGAAGATAATGTAAAAAAAATGCCTAAGTTTCCTAAAGGCAGAGATTTAAGTGCCTAAACACCGCCTCCCTACTTTTCTGCCTCGGATGTGCTTAAATATGCCTCTAGATTTGGCCATCTTTCCTTTTCCGCCCTTGATTTGAGTATATCTTTTGAAAAAAATCTTTCCTTATCTTGTCGACCTCCATGCTTATCCCGGAAACTTTGCTTTATCCTCTTTTTCCATTTTCATTGATTTAGTCGATTAAACCTTTATTTTAGTCTTCTCAAATTAAATCATAAGTGGGCTCTTATTGTGTTGTAGGCCGTTTTGGGATGTTTTACGACTTACACTTTTTACGATTATTCTCGGAAAAATCATCGATATATCCAAAGTACATTTTCGTATTGTTGGTCCTATCAAACTATTCGTTTATGGACAAAATGACCTAACCATTACCATCTTGAGGCTTGATTCAAACTTTTACGAAAAAGCAAGTCTTACTTGTTTTTATCGTAAAATCGCAACGGAAACTTTGATTGAAACAAAACAAAAGGCGTTTCGATCGATATTCAAAGGAGTACGAAATGAAGGATATATGGGCGAGATAGAGTTCCATGAGGTCGAGAGAGCGAGATGGAGTGTCCATGAGGTCGAGGTGGAGTGGCCGAGAGGGCGAGATGGAGTGTCCATGTGGTCGAGAGAACGAGGTGGAGTTTCCATGGGGCTAGAGAGCGACGTGGAGTGTCCATGAGGGCTAGAGGGCATGATGGAGCGTCTGTGAGTTCTTGAGGGCGAGATGGAGGGTCCATGAGGGCTTGAGGGCGAGATCGAGTTTCCATGAGGGCTAGAGGACGAGATGGAGTGTCCATGAGGGCTTGAGGGAGAGATGGAGTGTTCATGAGGTCTAGAGGGCGATATGGAGTGTCCATGAGGGCTTGAGGGCGAAATGGAGTGTCCTTGAGGTCTAGAGGATGATATGGAGTGTCCATGAGGGCTAGAGGGCAAGATGAAGTTGGTGGCGGGATCATCTCGCTGTGACAAGAAGACCGAGGGGAGTTGGTCTTGCCAAGATGGCAAGACGGAGAGGCGGGCCAGTCTAGACATCATGGCGATATGGCGAGGTGAGATGGTCTCGACATGATGGCGAGACGACGAGGCGGGGTGGTCTCACCATGATGGTGAGAAGGCGAGGAGGGCCGGTCTAGCCATCATAGCGAGACGGCGAGGTGAGCTGGTCTCGCCATGATGGCAAGACGACGAGGCGGGCTGGTCTCGCCATGATGGTGAGAAGGCAAGGCGAGCTGGTCTTGCATCGATCTGGAACCGAGTATCTCTCCAGAAAAAATTTCTAAGTCGTTTAGAAGTATTGACCATAAATTTTGGATTTTATTTATAGTGCGCTATTATTCTTGTGTTGGATGTCTGAGAGCCTATCTCTATAGGGCAGAGATGGCTAAGTTTGTTTAGGACGGTAGAGTTTGTTTGTTATGATCAGCAACAAACGGAATGGTAAGTGTTACCATTTGAGTTATATACTTTGCGAAGAATGTTTGTTTGAGAAGATGTTAGCGCCTATGACTGTTTGAGTGTCTGAGATGGAACGTTCATCTAGGAAGATATTTTATGTCAAAATACAATTCTTCAAGTGTTTGCGACGCCTCGCAGCACTAAGGACTGGATTGTTCTTTCGAGTAAAATTTTATGTTACGAGAACGTGTCAGAAAAGTTTTTTGCATTTGGCGTGAAGGTCTCGTTTAACCTTGTGACAAAGAAATACTTCGGTTTGTTTGTGGAGGTTTCGCAGCCGGAGTTCATTTGTATAGCAAATTAATCAAAAGTGTCCTTTGTATAGAAGCTTTCTTTCGTGCGTCGCACTTCTGGTCAAAACGGTTGCAGGCTTAGAGATGTTTTTTGCGGTTGCGCAAAGGTCTCATCCAACCTTGTGGCCAAAAACATTTTGGTTTGTTTTGCGGATGTTTCGCAACAAAAATTGTTGTTTTTGTTTGGATGTTAAATCGTTTGATTTGTGATCGAGGAAGTAGGACCAAGGAGTCGCATAAATTTGTTCCTACAAAGAAATGTTCTCCTTCACTGTGCTTTGTGAAGAGTTGCCCTTCCGTGATTTATTTCGTGTATTATTAAGGAGGATGTTTTATATAGCTCTAGGAGCTTTGTTATGAGTGTTTCCTCATATGCCGCGTTTTACGGGTAAAACGTTGCAGACCTAAAGTGCGCTGTGGAGCATGTAGAACTTGGTCGATTGACGATAAGTTTATATTTTCCGTTAACCTTTTGGTTGTTAGGATTGAGTCTTGCTATGAATACTTTATCGTGTGATTTTGTTTTTGGGATATATGATAATTGTTTGTGTAGTCATAACACGGGGTTTATCAGATGAATCAGAGATCAACATTTTTTCATTGAGTGATTGAATGGAGCTTTATTCGCTCGAATGTTTCAGCTTGGCTTGAAGGTTGTGTATAGCCACATATCTGAGGATGTTGTGGGTTAAGGATTAGACCATGCCAATTTCGATTTAGCATTAAGGTCATGCTAGTTTAGAATTGTCCTAAAAGGGGATGCAAAATTCTGGTTCAGGCTCTAAGGGATGGCATACTTGGTAGAGGCCCAAAGATTTTTTGTTGAGAGTGACATGCCAAGTATGTCGGAGTTTTCAGCGTTAAGGTGGCCGATGTGGTAGGAAACAAGTTTTCACTTCAGGTGTCAGTATAATGCTTCATTTAGTCGTATGAAATTGTTTTCGTATAACCTTTTTAAGTTATGTATTTCGTAATGAAATGCTTTTGTATGAAAACTGTTTTCGTTTTTGTCTGAGGAAGACAAAGCCTAATAATCTTGATACTGAATCCGTCATGAGTTAGTCGCAGTATGATGTCATGTTCTAGCCGAAGGGAGTGAAAAGCAGAATCTAATCAAGCCGTAAGGCTAAAGGAAGAGATCTGTTAGATCGTAGTGCGAGAAGATGGAGTTTAGATTTTTCATCAAAGATGAATCATCCGGCTTCATTTTTAGCTACGAAAATGTCCAAAACACTTCTTTGTAAAACATGTTACGTGTTTTCTCGAAAATTGCTTCGTATAACTCAATCAGATTATAAGAAAGGATGTTTCGTGTAAGTTTTTACAAGAAAGGCTTCTAACAAAAGTAAATGGAGAGTGTTACTCACAGATTACATGTGACATTTGCGAGTGAGGATTGGGTTCTCATGCTTTGTATTTTTGTATCGCAAAGTCATTTTCATAATTCCAATCTCGTCTTCCCGTAGGCTCTTCTGTATATAGTGTATTAGTTATACAACAGTAGTGGGAGATTGGTTTTATGAGGACATTTGAGTGGATTTTTGTCAGGAGACGTTGAAGTAGTGATGTTTCCGCAGATTTTACGCGAAACATTTCTGCTTTAATTTCGATCTTTAGTGAAAGTTGCTTTGAGTCACTCATGGAGTTTTACCAAAGGTAATTTCAGTATGATCTTTGCGAGAAGCGTTTTTGTAGGTTTTTGAGAGGAATTCCCATGACATATTTATTTATCGAGCGAAAGGAACTGGTCAACCAGCGATAGATTTAGTCAACAAGCGGTGAGAGAGCATTCTCTTTGTCGTGCTCGCTGCTACTTGTGTTCTCGATTTTTATTTGTGGCAAATGTTTTTGATGCTTATCTGTGTCACGTTTTACCAATGGAAACTGGGAGAAATGCTTTTGTGTTTCGAGATTTCTTGTACAACTTTGAGTCTTATACGACATTTGTTTTGTTCGGTCGAAAAGGTCCTCAAGACATTGGCTAACCGTCAAATTTTGGTCCGGTGTTGGGACCGGTTTTCTAAATGCGTGATTGCAATAATATATTACTTGACACTATGTTTGTGACGGTTGTCCCTAGAGTTTAGATGAATCTTAGATTGCAGTCTGCCTTTGGGACGATTTTGATGGGGATTTGCATTGCCTAAGTGTTTTTATGCCTACTTCTACAAGAGTTTGCTTTGTCAAAAAGAGTTTTCTTGATGCCACACCAAAAAATTTTGAAGTATGGGAGTATACCAGTATAGTATACATATCCACTCCCTTGCTTTTTTTTACGAAGCATAACCGATATTTTGATGGGTTGCATAGGTACTTCTTTCAAAAATTAATATGATCGAGAAATTGGGTCAATTTAAAGACAATGACGGGATTCTAATCTTCGTTGGTTTCAGGTTGACGACTTGGAACGAGTCAGTTTTAAGAAAACTCCGTAGAGAAAGTCGGTTTTAAGACGACGTTTGTGTCTCTAGTTTTTTTATTTCTTTAGGAGGCGAGCTGAGTATACTTGAATGTATGATGATTGTTCCTTGGTTTTTTGAGAGGTTAGATCGGTTTGCAAGAATGCCTGAACATTTAAGGAACAATAGAACAAGATAGAGAAAATCGTTTGAGACTTAGTTAGCTAGACTATCCACCTAGGTTCCCTAAAGTTTACGGCAGTCTCCTAGGCGTTTTCCAAGTCTGATTTCAACGTTTTCTAGTCGGACATACCTTAGTTATCTCGGAGATTCGGTTTTCCTCTTCTCCGTTATGCTTTCTTTTCTCATGTCTGTCCATCTCTTACGGAAAGTAAGAATGTTGATTCTTCATGGATTTCTCTATGTTCCTGGCCGCGTTCAGGCTGAAGCATTTCTTGCGGGTTTGGTCTATGTATCTTGGTTTTACAAAAACGAATAGGCATCTCATTGATAGCCTTTTTGGATTTTAGGAATTGCCAAGGGCGATCAGGAAGACTTTTTGGGTGATGAGGCTTTGGTGAGAGGTTATTGGCGATTAGGCAGGAAAGAGTGGACGTGAGACCATTGAGAGAGGTTGGTGGGAGAAGTTCTCAGCTCTCGATCCATCTCTTTCCTTTCTCCGAGAGACTTTTTGTATGATCTTGTTTGACTTCCCGAAGGTTGTCAATTTTTTTTACGAGAATCCTTTCGTAAATGTCATTGAGGTTTTTTCTTCGAGATTTCTTTTGTAATATATTGTCGAGTTTATTTTACGATAGTTGTTTCAAAAAGGAGAAACACCCTAAGATAGCCCTAAAAAGGTTTTTGTCACAAAATAGTCTCCAAGGAGAAAATGACCAAAAGAGGTTTTATTTATGGTTGTAACTATATTATACTCCTAGGGTTAGCTAATATATACATTCTACGGTTTAGAGTTGTGGGGTTTTGGGGGTGAGTTTAAAATTTTAAAAAATAAAAAATAAATATTAAAACTTCAAAAATAAAAGGTTATTCCAGTCATTTTCTTTCTTGGAGGCTCTTTTGGTGACGAAAATTTAAAAATGCTATCTGAGAGAATCGCCCTCCGAAAAATGTTTTCGACTTTAATTGTTTTGTAAAACGTTTTTGAGTTTAGTTGTACGAGAGCTGTGTTTTTGGAAAACTCCAGTTTTGCGGCTGGTCCGCAAATTCAGTTTCTGAGTTTTATATTAGAAACTCTGGCTGCGATGAGCCTTATGATCGCGATCAAACTTAATAATCGGAAATTTTTTCATTTCCGTATGATTGACATGAGGGAATTTTGAGTACTTTTTCTGAAGTAAGCTTAGTAGACAAATACCAAGAATTCGCAGAATATGTTGCTACAGAAGCGATGCTTGAATTTCCCCGAAATCTCATTTTTAGAAAGACTTTTAGCATTGAGGGATCCAATATCCCATTTTTACTTATTTAGTCTTCGTCAACCGTTTTAGATTTTGAGTGATTTCTATAGAAATCAACTTATTTTCTCTGAAAGTTATTTGGAAGAACTACAACAATGAGGTATTGGCGACCTGATTTGATGTGCTTGTTTTTCATCGAGTAACCTAGAGTTTCTCCATGATTTTGGGAAGTGGAAGCATGTTTTATCTCTCCGAAGATATTTACGGAAGTTATTCGGAAGAAGTACAGAAGTGAGGGTTGTGTACCTGATTTGTTGTGCTTCCTTTTGCTGCGAGTAATACAGGGTTTCTACGCGCTTCCAAGGAAATCAAGTTTTATTTTTATAACAAAAAATTGGAAAGTTTTTTTGGTTAAACCTCTTATGCGTCAAGATTTCTCCAACTCGGTAATGAGATGATTTTTACGGGGTTTGATAGATTTTTATCGTTGCCCTTTCTGTTTAGACAGAGAAATAGCGAACTCGTTTTGGTGCCCCTTTGTGGCGAAAACTCAGGACTAGGTTTCGATTTGATGAGCACTGCAGCGTTTGCATTAGCATTGTCCATAGGAGCAGCCGCTGCTGGAGTTATTCTACCAGCGTTTTTGTTGTTTTTAATGCGAGCTGCGAGTTTGTATTTCATATTTCCAAACATTGTTTTAATCAAGCATTGTGTGTTCGTTTTAGTAAGAGTAATCCCCCCCCCCATTCTTCTAGCAGAAAAATGTGGGAACCAAAATTCGCAATTTCAAATTTATTAGCGGAGAAAAATAGAGATTCTCTATTTTTCTTGAGGATCGAGTTCTCTGCGAGGGCCAACGACAAGTGATCAAAGAAACGCAGAAAATGCAGAAAAAAATGAATTAAGAAATGGTAGATCTTTATTTTAAATTCATGTAAGAGCGTGGCGATTGCTACAACAGGTTGTAAAAACTTCGAATGAAAGAGCTATCAGCGAGTTTTCTAGTTCTAGCCACCTAAAACCTTAAACCTAATTGAGTCGCAGCTCCATAACAAAAGACAAAAAAGATACGGAAAAGGTTTTAATTGATTTTGGACTAGACCTTATGAAATGTTTCCTACGTACCTCTTTTGAGGATCAAGCCGAACGTAGTTCGATTTACAGAGAGTTCAGCAAGAGATTGAACTGCCTTTACGATTCTTCTAGTAAGACATAGAAAACTAAGCATGTCAAAAATAATACCTAAGGTTCCTAAGTGCATAAAAATTGTCCCCCTTCTTCTCTGACCTCGTATGTGCTTATATATGCCTCCACAGTCGGCCGTCTTTTCTTTTTTGCCCTTGATTTGATTTTATCTTTGACAAGACCTTTCCTTCTCTTCTCGACCTCCATGCTTATCTTGGAAACTTTACTTTATCCTCTTTTAAATTTTCATTATTTTAGTCGAATAAACCGTCATTGCATATGGGTATGTTCTCGAATTAAATCATAAGTGGGCTCTTATTGTGTTTTAGGTTATTTTGGGCCATTTTACGACTTACGCGTTTTTACGATTATTCTCGGAAAAAAATTCATCGTTTTTCGTATTTTTGGTCCTATCAACCTATTAATTTGTGACCAAAGTGGTGTTAAACTAACCATTACCATCTTGAGACTTAATTCGGACTTTACGGAAAACAAGTTTTACTTGTTTTTATCGTAAAATCTCAACGAAAACTCAGATTGAGACGAAATGAAAAGCTTTTCGATCAAGATTCGAAGGAAAACGAAATGAAGGAGCTAAGGGTTAGATGGAGTTCTGTGAGGGCGAGATGGCAAGGTGTAGTGACTGAGACAGCGAGATGGAGTGTCCATGAGGTCGAGAGAGCGAGGTGGAGGGTCCATGAGGGCTAGAGGGCGAGATGGAGTGTCCATGAGAGCTTGAGGGCGATATGGAGTGTTCATGAGTTCGAGAGGGCGAGATAGAGTGTCCATGAGGGCTTGAGGGTGAGATGGAGTGTCCATGAGGGCTAGAGGGCGAGATAAAGTTGGTGGCAAGGTCATCTCGCCGTGACGGCGAGACGGAGCGGAGTTGTTCTTGCCCCGATGGTGAGACGGCAAGGCGGGCTTGTCTCACCACATTGGCGAGACGGCAAGGCGAGCTGGTATTGTCATGATGGCGAGATGACGAGCCAGGTTGGTCTCGCCATGATGGTGAGACAGTGAGGCGAGCTGGTCTCGCCATGATGGTGAGCCAGAGAGGCAGACTGGTCTCGCCATCATGGTGAGACGGCGAGTGAGCTGGTCTCGCCATGATGATGAGATGGTGAGGGGTTCTATTTGATATCGCCGTGATGGCGAGAGGAGATGGTTGGTCTTTTCGTGATTGCCAGATGGAGAGGAGGTTACGTCATTTCGATCCACGATTTTGTATGCGTTCGTAGCTTTGAAGCTTATTCCTTAAGTGTTTTCCATCGAGATTTCTCTTAAGTTATCTCGAGCGAGTTTCTTAAAAGATAGCTTTCTCTCTAGTTAATAGCTACCTTGGACGCTGATTTCGAGATTGCCGATTTTGATCCCAACAAGTTGTCTTATGGAAGATTATCTCATAGATTATACTATGATTTTTTCCGCGAAAACTTTATGAATTTCCTTTGACGAAAGATTGGTTCGTAAAACTCAGTATTTCTCGCAAAAGCCTTTCGTAAGAACGTTTTTCTGATCTTTTCATGTTAAATTCATTTATTCCTTTTCTGGGATGGAATATACGAAGTATGTTCTTGTATCATTATGCAAATTGGTTTGGCTTATGCCGTATAGTTTCTTTGACTTTTCAACCTCATATTTGCTTAAGTCATAATTTCTCGGAGGACTTTAGTCTTTGATTCTACCATGACCGATTTTGACCCCAACAACTCCCAAGTTTGTTTAGCGTCCGCGGTTGAGATGAGGGCAAGGTTAGATCCAAACTGATCGACGATTTGGACCATAGAAATTATCAGTCATCTCTTGGTCATGACTTGTGTTGTCATCTTCAACGATGTTAACACCCACCTCGGGAATTGAAGCCAGCTGAAAACTAATGCAACTAGAGCCATTAGAGACTAGAGAAATCTTCAAATCCTTTTCGGGATTGATTCGTATTATGTCAATCTCATCAAACACCTCTAGGAAATCCTTGAGATTCTGCTCCAAATTGGCCTTGGCAGCCTCTAACCCTTGTATCCTCGCTTTTTGAGGTCGTCAAGAAGGCTAGAACGACCGGCAGTAAGAGACATCAACAAGGCATGCTCCTGCACAATCTTATCATCAACAAGAGCCCTCTTAACACTATCAAAGCAGGTTTGTACTTTGCCAGCATATCCCGGCGAGCACTCTTCACAGCCTTTCGAGCCTCCTTGGCCTTTGAAATTCTTAAACTTTGAAGCTCATCCCCACAAGCTCCCGCACCGACTCAAGCCGATTCCCAAGCTTTTGGTTCTCCTTCTAAAGGTTCTCCAAATCTTTCGCAAGCTCGACCTCACGACATTCCACAGCTGTCTTGTCGAGCTCGTCTAGCTCTCTTCCATGTCGATACAGGAACGCAGCCTGGCTTCAGATATCTCACGCTCTCGAATATTCTCGTCCTCGACCTTCGAGCTCACCTCCAACTGACCCAATTTTGCCTCCAGGACAACATTCCTGGCCGACGATTCCTAGTTCTCGGAACGCTCCACCGTGAGTGCATCCTTACAGCGGAGATCTTGTTTCTCCGCATCAGTTTTGACCCAACATGCATCCCATATCTTACCTTCATAATTGATACATTTGTGTTTCACCCAGCCCAAATGCTTTGATAAAAAAATTATCAGACTCACAAAAAACGAAACAAGAACATGACTTCAAATAGAAGTGTTTAAGAGTAGCTCACCCACACATAAGAACGACAAAGCCCCTCGTAAGAGTTGTTTTAGTAAACATATCTTATGGGAAGTTAAGATCCCCATTGTGACGTACCTCGCGGCAGAAACGTACACAGGACTTCCCATCATCGGCAAGGGCCATGTCCCCTAGAAATTGAAGGGAAAAGCATATGCACCGTTCCGAGAAGAAGACAACATTCCAGCTCAAGGATTCGACCCACTACCCACTCGAGGTCGCTTGGAAACCGACGAATCACGCTCTCCTGATCCTGAAGAAGAACACTTCCTGAGATCAATCTTGAGACTTCACCTTTGACCCATGTCAGATGATGATGTGTCACTTGAAGGTCTCGGTGAATCCCGCGATGGCATGCGAGAAGAATCAATCCTCTAATATCAACCATCAGAGAGGAATAGGAAGGCCTCCAAAGGAGCCTCCTTTGGAATAGACTCCGGGAGGTAACCCCTGACAGAAGACGGCGGAGGAAGCGTTGCGGAAGACAAGGGCACCAACCACAGCATCCAGAATAGAGAGCCCGGCCGATCCAGAAGACCCAAGTGCTGCCATTGTGGCTCCAGTGCCACCAACACTGGTGTTCTCACAAAGAAACATGGCATCACTGAAGCCACTTGCAACAGTCAAAGATGCCAGAATTATTTTGGAAGCATTCAAAGGCGCGACTTCCCCAAGAGGACCGGAGGTGACAATAGGGTTAACATCAACTTTGGAAGCCGCTTGTCGTGCTGCTTCATCAATAGAAGCCTTCTTCCTCACCTCTCTTGCATCCCTCTTCTGAGCAGATTTGGGGACCCTCTAAGCCATGTCGGGATCACAACAATGGGCTTCACCATTTTCAACTTAGTAAAAACATACCAAAACTATCAAAATCAAGACCATGAAACAAAAGACAAGAAATACTAAAAACTGAGATCAACTAACCACAAACACTTCTAAGGGTACATGAGTCAACGAGATTACGCTAAAAAGAACTAGGAAAGCGAAACAATTCAGAACAATCCTCCAAAACCTAAAACCCTAACTAAAAAGACAAGGGCAAAACGCTCGAAGTAGTGCACCATAGAAGCTCTGACAAAGACAAAGGTGGTAATCGGAAAAGAGAGAGAGAGATGGGAAGAATCAAACCTTTTGTTTTCTCCGAAGCTTACAATAATAAAATACAAGAAGGGGGCATGTAACTTATACTCCAAAGACCGAGAGTTGCAAAAGGAATGATTGCGTCTTTACAAACGATTCAGTTTCCAAAGAGGAAAAGCCGAATCCCTTGATTTGTTCCAATCAAAATCCCTAAAATCAGGTCCATAAGAAATACGCTAACCTAGAGTCCCAAACCGAGACTTAGTACATAGAAGACTGATGGTCCCACAAAATGCCGTATAGGCCGGATTCCTCACCCAACCTTCACAACGAATTGAAACCCATCGGACTCAGGGGAGGTCTATTGTTGGAGCCGGGCTTCACCCACTCCGGACCCGGTCCGAGATAGTTATCGAAACTAAGAGAAGCCCAATAAAAACTAAATTTAAAGGCCCATTAAGGAAACGAGGGCCTGTCAAGGTTTCACCCCACTCCGGACTCCCCGAGGCCGGAAGAGTTAAACCAAAACAGGAGGAAATCAAAGACATTAAGGGATCTATAAAGACAAAGGATTCATGCTGATAAAGACGCGTTTGTTAATATTCACCGGTAGATCTATAAGAGAGAAAGAAGAAGCCAAGAGAGGGGATCCGAATTCTTCATAGTAAAACTATACTCTGATTTTATACTATTTTTATCGCTATCAAGCACCCCTTTGTATTCATATACAACATTATCAGTAAACTTCCATTTTCCATAGTTATTTAAAACCCATTTTCTAATTTCACCTTTCTTGTCAATCAAGTTCCTTGATTCGAAAACCCTATTTCTGATTGAGTTTTAGGATTCCTCATTCACTAAACTTAATGGCTGGATAAATCTAAACTGAAGCGGCGACAATAAGATGCAGTTTATTAGTTTATTTACTAGTTTTGTGTTCAATTTATGTAATGTACAAATATATAAGAATTGTATGATCGAAACTTACAACCTCGGATTATTTTCCATTTCAGTGGCTTCGATTCACAAAATATGAAATGTGAATTTAATGGTTTGAGAGTATCTATTTCAAGAGAAAATAGTTTGGTATACTATGCATAATGTTTTGCTCACCAATTTTAATTGGTAGTTATTGTAGTGGGAAATAAATGTTTTGCAGATGGAGAGTTCTTTACTAAGATTTTGTGTTAATGAATGTGGTTGCAGCTTCTTGGAAAAAAAAAGATAATATGTGAAAAATCCAGGGATCCAACTGAAGATTAAATAAATTGTGGTGAAATGAAGACTATAAAATGACTGAATCAAGAGTTTTAACCTCCAAAATCAAGAAATACAATTGGGATTCTCATTATAAAAAATTATTGCAGTTAGTTCATGTATATTTGTATGTGGATAAAGATGTTTGAGTACATCTAGATACTACACATTTTTGGATTCACATATGACTTATCATTGGCATTATAACAAAAACATCAAGACACCTAAATGATTTCTCATTAGTAGAATCCACTAAGCGAGAATTACAAAAGTTCATAGATGGTGGCTGGGATTATTCATGTTTCATATTTTTGTGAGAAACATGACAATAAATTTTCAATATCGAGGACGGCTTTATCGATCCAAAGAAGCCACGTAAAAAGATAAGCATTACCAACTTGCATTATTATCAAGTCAATTGCTTTTATACATATTGGATATGGAGCTTCAAGAGTCTCATGTCCATTTTAACAAGGTAAACCATGAGTTACTCGTTTGCACATAAACTTTAAGTCTTACTGATTCATTATGTGAGTTTGATAAGAAAAAAACTTATTAAGACTGGCTAAATTTTATACTAGAGATTTTAGTTTCGTGGAGTGCATATCACTTAAGAAGAAACTTGCCATTTATATTGATGATGTATGAGAAGATGAAATGTACTCCACAAAACTAAAATCTTCAGGATAGAATTTAGTTCTCTTAATAAGTTTTCTTATCAAACTCACATAATAATTTATATCCTGGAGATTTTAGTTTTGTGGAGTACTTATCACTTAATAAGAAACTTGCCACATTGATGATGTATGAGATAAAGATATGTACTCCACAAAACTAAAATCTTCGGGATAGAATTTGGTCAGTCTTAATAAGTTTTCTTTATCAAAAATAATGAAATGTTGGTTGATTTGAAACATTTTGGAAGCTTATCATAGGTAAATAGAAACCAAGAACACCTTTCTCAATCTTTGGCTTATAGGCTTTTAAAGTTATCTTTAATTTTGCTTGTTGCTATTGTAACCGTTGAGATGTTTTTCTTAAATAAAGCTCTTCAAGACAATATTATGAAATCCCATCAATGATTAGTAATTGTCTTATTTGTTAAAATATTTGTAAATATAACCAAAGAAATTGTGATGAAAAATTCAGCCATGAGTAATCATAAAATACATTTGTAATATTTTTTGGATAACCTAAGGGTGTTTGGGAGGCCAAGATCTAACTGATTAATTTTTCGGAAGCTGTACATCGGTGCCATACAAATTTGGTTGCTCGCACTGTGAATTAGATATCTATATCAGTTTGCCACACCATTTCTGGTATTTCTGAGATGATAGGTTTTGAACCCGGGATGTTTAACCCTTTTCTAAACTTCATACCACTCGACCATGTTTGTGTGGGTTTTTTTCTAGTTTTTCAATGGTTATAAGTTATGTGTTTTGATATTTTTTGTGTGTTTTAGACAAAAAAAAAATATGACTCCCTCCACCTATATCTGTTCTTCATTTGTTTGGGCTATTCCACTATAGGAGGTTTCTGTAATCGACGGTTTGTCCTGGTGTTGGCTTCCTCAGTTTGTCTCTCTCAAAGGATCTCACAAGAATGTTACATGCATTTTGTTCTAAGACTTTTTTGGGCAATTGATAGTTGCACGTCTGTTTCATTGGTTAAAGATTTGTGCTTTTGTTGTAATTTAAGTTCAATGCTTGTCTCCCATGTGTGGGCTTGTGTCTCTGGGGACTTCAATGTTGTCCGCCAGCTCTTGGTCTCCTCCGGGATTACTATAACCGTTGGCTCATGTATCCGTTTTCTTGTTTATATCAAATTCCAATCAGAGGAAAAAAAAATATTAAAATAATATTTAAATGAAGTCCGAAAAGAAAATAATAATCAGCTATGTAACCCTACGAATTGTCGTGAGTCGACAAATACGAGTCCATAATCCATATTCCATAGTGAAGAAACCGAACTAAGAACAGTCGGATAGTATTGAATGGATTGACATGGTTTTCGTAAACTAGCAGCAGAATAGTGTGAATCTGGCTTTAGAATTTTGGCGTCAGAATGCAGAGTTGGATCCACCTCGACGGATCGCCATCTCTCTACTGATCGTCGTCGGTTCTTCTTTTCTTGATCTCTCCCTCGCGCCAAAATCTTTCAATTAAAGGCTTTTAACAAGGGTGTTGGGCTTACTTGTCTGATATTGTTATTCAATGGGCTACCAAAAAATTAAAGTATTGTCTTTGGTTAATTATTAATATTAAGAAAGCTTTTTACAAAAAAAAAAAAAAATTGGCGGCCAGTTCGTTTGGTTAAGTGAAAGCCGATAAAGAAGAAGCGTTTATGAAAAGCTTGACCGGTTTGCGTAAACCAAAATCAGAATGGAGAGAAATCGTGGCCATGATTTTGCCTCAGCCTCACAATACTCTCTTCCCACAGGCACAAGAGAGAGAGAGAGGAGGAGAAATGGGATCCTTATCGGCAGCTTCGGGAACCACCGTCTTACCCTTCCATCTACCCGTCGTTTCGTCTTTACAAATGACACAGCAGAGATGGCTCTATGTCCCCGAGACGAAGCTGAAACGAGAGATTCTGAGGCTCAGTTTCGTGGCAACAGCTGCTGACTCCACGAGCTCGTCTCCCTCCATGGCTTCGGCTGATAAAACTTTAATCCCTGATGATGAATTCACTCTAGCCAAGGTTTTTTGTCGACCCTTTTAAGAAAAAAAAATTCAAGATTTCCTTGAAATTTTCGCTGACATGTTACATGTGTGCAGATATCATTTGGTGTTATTGGGCTAGGTCTGGGGGTCTCACTCCTCTCGTGAGCCTTCTTTGATGCCATAGTGAAACTCTGTTTTTTTTTTTCATTCCTGATGTGTTAAATCTTGCAGGTACGGTTTCGGGGCATACTTTAACATCCTTCCTGGATCAGAGTGGTCTGCTATTATGCTAACTTATGGATTTCCACTTGCTATAATCGGTATGGCACTCAAGGTACATTACATGCCATCTCTTGTCTACTGTGAAACATTTTCTTCATGTTTTGGATAGCTGTAAATGTAACTTAACCGAAACTGGAGTTGTGTATTAGAGTTGTTCATTTCTTTCTTTGCAGTACGCAGAACTCAAACCAGTTCCTTGCTTGAGTTACGCAGATGCGGTGAAGCTTAGGGAGAGCTCTGCCACTCCTATTTTAACGCAGGTACTTTTGTACTTATGATACTAGACCATGGTTAGAGTGTTTTAGTTAAATGAATTAGCCTTTTCGTATTTTTCCTTTCTATGTTAAGAGTGTTTTGCTATTTACATTTAACAAAGGTTCATATCTCTCCTCTATTACCTAAATTTGCTAAAACATATTTTCTGTTTCTAATTGAAGCTGCTCAAATTACATGATCAGAGAAAAAGACATTAGTATTTAAACATGCCAATCTAAAATCTAGCTTGATTTCAGTGTCTCCTATTTGCCTGCTAAATGAGAAATGATTATTTTCCCTGGGGGTATGTGGTCTTGAAGCGTTTTTGCTTTATATTAGGTTAGAAACGATGTAACGAGATATCGTTATGGAGATGAACAACATTTGGAAGAAGCACTAAAACGGATATTTCAGTATGGACTGGTACTAAGCTATTTTTTTGTATGCTGAAACAAAACACACACTTTTCTACATCCGCTTTAACCGCTGTTTCGATTGGGGTATTAGGGCGGAGGGATCCCAAGACGTAGTGCACCTATCTTAACCATGATAAAGGAAGAGGTGAATTTCTCGTTTGCTTACATGGACATTGGCCGATGAAACTAAACTTACCCTGATCATCATTTTTCAGGTCCTGACCGATGGTCGTTACTGCCTCGTCCTTGTGTTTGAGGCCAAAGCTCTCAAGTTGTCAGATTTTGAACAAAGACAGGTAAAAAAGTTAGATAGAATATGATGGCTTAGTTATCTTTGGTTTTCAATTCATCAATTAGCTGAAAACATATTGTTTTTTTTTTAATAGGCAAAATTCACCTCCTTCTTTGGACCAAACATCACTGCAGAAGTCGGTAAGTAATAGTTCACCAAACATGTTTCCTCAGGTCTTAAATTGAATTTCTGAATCTTTAGATTTTTGTTTCCGTTTTGAAGATATAGGAGAAAGTGAGAATCTCTATGAAGTAAGACTGATTTCTAACGTCTCTGCATCTTCTACGACCTCTTGAATATGAACAAAGCATATACGATCACTTGGCTCTTGTATATCAACGTTGTATAATCATCATATGTATAAGAAGTTCAGATATCTCTCTTTTCGGCTATCATGTCAGTCTTTATGATTAGTTCAGCATCGGGCCAGTCCTCATAACAAATTTAGAAGCTAAGGATTAGAGTTTAACACTGAAACGTTATTTATAATGAGACATTTACACTCTAAGGCAGTTTACAAGTTTTATTAACACTCTATGACAGTTTGTGCTACTAAGATAGTTTTGGGGGGAAAATACTCAATTTACCCTCCAAAAAGTGTAACTAGTGCATTGAGTTTTAGTTAGGTGGTTTTTCTTTGAAATTTAAAAATCAGTGGTGGACCCGAAGAGACTCTCAACAAACATCAAAACCTATCAACACTTTTCATTATATTTTTTTTCTTCTGTTTTATCATATTTTTTACTTCTATATTGTAAGATAAAATAAATTTCCAAAAATTGATTTTTTTATTGAAATATTTCTAATTGTGTTACAAATCAATATTTCACTGGGATTAGGTTAATTTATAATTCAAGTTACTGTCAAGCTTAAATGGGATGTAGATGACGAGTTAACTCATAAAGCTATGGTCGGATGAGACCGCAGATGTACGCCGGATTGAAAGCAAAGATTTCTCGTCTTCTCCAATTCGTCTCAAAGTTAACTTGTCTCCTTCTCGCCGTGGTGTCCATGCTCGAGATCTAGTTGTGACTGCTGGAACCGTCATCGCTTCAGTCGCAGATCGAAGAGAAAGCTTGATAGGAGTAACAATGGTGAACTTTTGATTATTTAGAACATATGGTCCTCCAACTTTTCTCAAATTTATCTCAGATTTTGAATATGTTCAAGTTTCTTCGCAATTACCTCCAAAACTTTTAATTGTACAATCTAGACCAATGGATATTTCGATTTGCATCATTGGTTCATGCTATTTTTTTAATTCATTTCTGCCCCAAATGTCTTTGATGTGCAAATAAATTCTTTTGATTCTTGTGTACCATTAAAATCATGAGATATCTCTAAACGAGTCTTGAAATAACTTAAATGAACAAATGTTAGAATTCATTAAAATCATGAGATAACACTTAACTTGTATTACCATGTACATGTAAACTGATGCAGATGTGGAATATTGTACATTTGGATACATAGTATACACATGTACACTTTATTGATAGTGTCCACATGTACACTCTGATGGGTGCATCGTGTGAGGTGGAAATATTTTTAAAAATATACCAGTGGTTCTTCAAGAAGGAGATTGTACATTTGGATACATCTAGTACACATATACATTCTGATATAGTTGTCCACAGGAAACTATGTAAGGTGGATGTACACCTAGCTTGGCTGAACATGTACACCGACTTAAAAAAACAACGTGTACACCGATTACAAAATATTTACATGGATCTTTTTACATATACCCAACTTGCATATCACATTCCAACCAATCAATAATTTGTGTAATTCAGAAAGACATGTATTTGCATTCAAAATTACAATTTTTTACATTTTCAACATGCAACCTAGCACAAGAACAACCAAATAAGTCATTGTGTACAACTTCTTCACAGATATTGGTTCATTTTGAACGTACACGTGTACAACTTCTTCACATATATTGGTTCATTTTGAATGTATATGTGTACACGTATATATGTCTCTATTCAAAACAACAAATTTGTCTAAACAATCTTTGTTTGAACTATCCGTGCGTTTGATTTTAACAATTTGGTTCATGGTGGATAATGGGTCTTCTACATTATCCTTGTCGTCGTTTACGTCTCCGCCGTCGTTTATGTCAAAGTTGCCAACATATCCGTTGTTTACGTCGCCGTACCATTACACCATCATTGAAAATGCACCTTGACATATCTCAAAATCTAGATCAAGTAATAGAGATAATGACTTAATAAATGTTTTTTTTAAAAAGAAACTAAATTGTTGTCTGCAACAGGTAATCAAAGGAGATTTCGTCCAACTCTGTAAAAAATAAAATAAACCGTAGTTAATGTAAAAAAAAGGACGAAGACGAAGACATGTGACTTTAGGAAAGTTAAATGAATTTGGACCGTATATAACAAAAGTAAAAAAGAAAATTCAATGGTTAGGATAAGAGATAGATATATGTCTTGTCAAAGTAATGAAATTACATCTGGGTCGTTGATGTAAAAGATAGATGAATTGTGGGGGCTGATTCCTGTTCATAATATGGTTTAGCTAGCGAAAATGGTAGTTACCATCCGACAAGAAACTTTTAACAAAAAGGAAGCTGTTAGAAAAAATGTGTTGATAGCAACAACTGCCTTATTGTGTTAATAAAAACAAAAAAACTACCTTTGAATGTAATTTTCTCATTTATAATCCTAGTGTACGTAGGATCTGTGTCACGTGTGAAGCGGAGAAATGAAGCAGCAATCCAAATACCTATCATCTTACATCCAATTGAAGTTGCTGTCATCCTTTACACCAAAACTACATGCTTAACCAAAATTAGAAGTCAGATAAACATAGAGGACTTTCTATAGAGATAATAACTCAGTTTTGATTTTCATTCGGTACATATTAATCATTCTTATTTTAATGCTTTGGAAATAAGAATGTGATAAGAACTAAGGAGTATATTGATTATTAACCGCCCAACCACCCTCTCTCAATCTCCACAAACCAGAGATCAAGCCTAACAAACTCCAATCTTGCTCTCCACAATCCGGAGAGTCAAGCCCAATACGTTCCCACACAAAACGCATAAGCCCAAAGTAAACCTATCAGTCCTTTATATACTAGGCATGTTTACATTTATTTGTTGTACTCTATTAAAATGACATGTAAACGTTTGCCTCGGATGACTTCTCATGCCTTCGTTCTGTTCTGAGCTTCACCTTCACCTCTCTTTCTCTGTTTCTTCGACGTATACACTCGTAAGGGCATATCAATACCCCCCTTCTGAAGACTGAGCTTGTCCCCAAGCGCATGAGCAGGAAACTGACGTTTGAGCTCACCCAATCTAACCCAAGACGTCTCATGATCGGGTAAATTCTTCCACTTAACCAGCACCTCCAAATGTCCTTCATGGTCATATCGTGTATCCATCAACTCTTCTAGTTCGACTATCAACTCATCCGCATCCGACAAAGTGGGAGGTAAGGGATTAACAGAATGTCCCTGACCAATAACCGGTTTCAGTTGAGACACATGAAAAACGGGATGGACTTTCGAATCACCAGGCAACTTCAATCTGTAAGCAACTTTGCCAATACGTTCGAGAACTTCATACGGACCATAGTATTTCGCAGATAGCTTCTGACAAACCCTCCGCTGAACAGTCTGTTGTCGATACGGTCGCAGCTTCAAATAGACCATCTTTCCCACATCAAAAACCAACTCCCTGCGATGCTTATCAGCATTATTTTTCATCAGTTGTTGCGCTCTATGTAAGTGATTCTTTACATCCGACAATATCGCATCCCTTTCTCTCAACATAGTTTCCAACTCGAAATTATTCGTCGACCCATCCTCAAAACGTAATAGGGAAGGTGGATCACGCCCGTAGACTACTTTAAATGGTGTGCACTGGGTCGCAGTATGAAATGATGTGTTATACCACAACTCAGCCCACATCAAATAAGTCGCCCAAGTCTTCGGGTGACTCGAAGCAAAAGACCTCAAGTATGTTTCCAAGCATCTGTTTAACACCTCCGTTTGACCATCTGACTGAGGGTGAAATGCTGTGCTGAATCGCAACTGAGTACCCGAAGCCTTGAAACAATCCTTCCAGAAATTACTCAGGAAAATCTTGTCACGATCCGATATTATCGACTTAGGGAACCCGTGTAACTTGACTATCTCTTGAAGGAACTTCCGTGCCACATCTGAAACTGTAAAAGGATGTTTGAGTGACAAGAAGTGACTGTATTTATTGAGTCTGTCGACTACAACCAATATCATATTAACCCCCTTCGATGATGGCAATCCCTCTATGAAGTCCATTGATATATCCTCCCAAATCCTACTAGGTAACTCAATTGGTTGCAGTAAACCCGCAGGAGAAAGAGTCGAATACTTGTGAGTCTGACAAACTGTGCACTTTGCCGCATAATCTCCTATATGTTTTCTCATCTGAGGCCAATAAAACACACTTCTTATCCTTTTAAAAGTTTTCAAAATACCCGAATGGCCTCCCAACAGACTGTCATGATACTCCTGTAGGATCAATGGTATAAACCGCGATGTAGCAGGTAACACCAAGCCTCCTTTGTAAAATAATCTCCCTTGACTGACAGTATACCCTTTTTTCACCCGTTCTCCTAGCAACAACTTAGAGATCAACTCACCAATTGCTGTATCATCTTCCTGTTCAGCATACATGTCCTGTACTTGCAACGTACCAGGAATTGTCAATGCACAAACCCATGAGTGTAACTGAAGAGACGAGTACTGCACAATTCTGGATAACCCATCTGCCACATGGTTCTCAGCGCCCAGCTTGTACTCGATATCAAAATCATAACCCATGATGCGTGTCAGCCAGCGTTGATAATCCAGTGTTACTTCCCGTTGATCCAACAAGTACTTCAAACTTTGTTGATCCGTTTGAACTAGAAACCTTCTTCCTAGTAGGTAATGTCTCCATTTTTGAATTGCCATGAAAATAGCCATTAATTCCCTCTCATAAATTGGCTTGAGTTGTTCCTTAGTTGTCAAGGCATGACTGAAATAGGCTATCGGGTGTTTTCCTTGCATCAACACTGCGCCCAATTCCAAAACAATGAAATCTGTTTTAAAAGAGATTCCTTGAAGTGTAATCTGCACATTAGAACACACTCCAGTTCCCTGAACAGAGGCCCCCGTACCCAACAACACTTCCATACCGCTGCGTTTCTCGATCTTTAGTTTCGCCAATTGAGCCACTGCCGGAGATATAAAATTGTGTGTGGCTCCACTATCCAACATTACTATTGTAGAATGCTTTCTAACAACTCCCCTCAACTTCGTTGTAGTAGGAGAAGAAACTCCCATAAGCGACTTCAGGGATATTGATTTCAGTTGTGGTTCCCATACTACAATGTCATCTTCCTCTTCGTTATAAACCTCCTGATCTATTACTGCCATCTCCACTCCATTAATCGCAGTCAATACTTGTAGAGACACATTCGGACATTCATGTTGTTTTGACCACTTAGCATCACATGTATAGCACAACCCAAGCCTTCTCTTCTCTGCTATCTGAGCCTCTGATAATCTCAGTTGTGGTCTCCTTGTGAATGTCTGCTTTGATTGTTGTTGAGTTGGTGTTGTTTGAGGTTTCTGCTTCCAGCCATTATTAGGGTTGAAGGATGAATAAGAAAGATTGTGGTTCTCCGGTGGTTTCTGATTCATCCCACTTCTGCTCTTCATTTCCCTCTGAACCACACTGTATAACGAACTTGCCTCCATTTGATAGGCTGTCGAAATCATATCTGGTAGATCGATTGGTTTGCACATATTAACCACCTCTCGCATCTCCGGTGTCAAGCCATTCATGAATATACCCTCTCTTTGTTTGTCAGAAATCCCATAAACCTGAGTTGAAAGATCCTCAAACTTGTGAATGTACTCCGCTACTGATCCCGTTTGTTGAACCACAAAGAATGGTTGAATGGGGTCCCGAAGTTGCACTCTACTGAAACGAGCAATCAATCTACTCTTGAAATCAAACCAATCCTCAAATCTCTTCCGTAATATCTCACTGTTAAACCAGCTTAGCACATCCCCATTAAGCTCACAGATATCAATTCCAGCTTCATTTCTTCAGTGTAACCTCCAATACGAAAGAATCTTTCTGCTAAAGCAATCCACCCATACACATCTTCCCCCGCAAATATAGGAAGTTCAACACGCTTAACCAGACTAGCTCTATTGTCCATTAACGGCGATCTAATCTGATTATCCTCGTTCCTAGAACTACGGCAAGGTTCCGAGGAAGAAACGTGTACCTGGAACTCGCGATTTGCGACGATCGGTTCCGATGGATCATCCGCTATGTTCTTTCCTTTCAGCAATCTTCCAATCATCTCCTCAAATTTCTTCGTCAGCCTCTCCTCCAGCTGATTCATCGACAATCGTAACTGATCCGATGTTTCGCGCTGTTCCGCTCGGATTAGATTATTCGTCTCCCTCTGCTCCGCGAACTGCGTCGCCATGGATGCTGCTAACGAATCCAGTGATCCCGATGGTTGCGTCGGTCTCGTCATCTCGCGATCGTTCGATCCGAACGCTCACACCGCACCAATTTGATAAGAACTAAGGAGTATATTGATTATTAACCGCCCAACCACCCTCTCTCAATCTCCACAAACCAGAGATCAAGCCTAACAAACTCCAATCTTGCTCTCCACAATCCGGAGAGTCAAGCCCAATACGTTCCCACACAAAACGCATAAGCCCAAAGTAAACCTATCAGTCCTTTATATACTAGGCATGTTTACATTTATTTGTTGTACTCTATTAAAATGACATGTAAACGTTTGCCTCGGATGACTTCTCATGCCTTCGTTCTGTTCTGAGCTTCACCTTCACCTCTCTTTCTCTGTTTCTTCGACGTATACACTCGTAAGGGCATATCAGAATGAGCAAACAGTTTGCTGCAAATTCATTATCTAAGCTTGATTCGCAGCCACGTAAGAAGCCTTCTCTTGCTCTCTTATTCAATCTGCTTCTTATTTCTTCCTTTCTTTTCTTTGTTCCTCCTTGACTTATCTTGACTTTCAACATGCTTTAGTTGAGATTTTCTTATTGTTTGTTCACTGTAGATGACGAGTCTTCTGCAGTAAAATTTTCGTCATCTGTTACTGAAGATACGTCCAAGAAGACACTGAAACGATCTCGTCTACTATGATTATGATTGTTCTATTTGAACAACTTGGAGTAATTAATGTAAGTATTAGAGTTGAACAATTTTCTCATACAAGTGAATAAGCTGGGCATTTTACCCTGATCTGAAAGCTAAACCAGAATCGATCCGAAAATATACAAGTACTTACTTGGATTCAAAATTCTTCTATCCGAAAGAATCAAAACCAAAAAGAACTGCTCTGAATAGATCCGGACCGAATAAGAATCATCCGAATGGATCCAACCTGATAAGAACTGATTTATATCCGACGTAAAAACATGAATATCCTAAACTATGATTTTATGTGTTTTATTTTTTATATTTTAGTTTATAACTTAGTTAAAGTATCTTTTTATTAGCAGTTTTTATTATTAATTTTTGTAGCACTTTCAAGTAATATGCAATTTTAAATGTAAAAGTTAGAGTTTAAAACTGTTTAGCTTCAATTATTAATTGTTTATTTTCAGTTATTTTGCAAAAATTTAAATAAACATGACAGTTTTTAACTAAATTTGATGAAATTTAGGTATTTTGTATTTTTCGAATCATAAATACCCAAACTCGATATAGATCCAACAATTATGGGTTTTCACATGTATATTAATTATACACCCGAACCGACCCAAATCCGGGAGGAATCGATCCGAACAAAAGAAAATTAAGTACATAATAAGATCCAAATATCCAGGACCGAACGATCCATACCCGAAAGAAACCGATCCGAACCTGTCTGTAGGTCCGAATGCCCATTTCTACAAGTGGATCTGAATGAATCTAAAGATAATGACGAGAATGAATTTGTCTTAGTACATGTGTCAACTTTAAAATGATTTGATTGGATGGCTCGATTTTATCATTAATTGAATTCTCAACTCCAGAAATACTCTAAAATATGTTTTTTTGTGTCTTTTATCAACTTAAATGTCGGCGCTGGCGATTAAGTTCTAGGGTTCCTTATGCTTCGAGAATGGGATCAGGAGTTCGAGGGGAGATCATGAATCGAGAAGATCGGTATCTTGCAGAGAAGATCAGATGGATTTGGGGTCCAAAAGGATTTATGGAAAATGGTTTGTTCGGGATTCATGTAGGCTGGATTTGGGATATCGCAGTGATGAGACTCGGTGTGATTTGGGCCTCATCAAAATCTTGAGGAGGGATAGGGAATCCCGTGTATCAATCTTCAAGATTTCACGGTATGTGCCTTGCTCTCATCAAAGCAAGATCTTGTTTAATTGATTTAGGGATTAGATTGAGAAGATTCTATCATAACGCAGTTGGAAAGTAAGGCTCTTATTTCTGGTTTCTTATGAAGATTTGGCAAGTGGAATGGGAGGTATGATTTCGGGTTGGTGATTTCCCGGATATCTTTTTGCCAATATGGTATTAATGGTTTAGGATTTAGCAGTGGGGACTCTGGCATATGGTTTCACTATATAATGAGAAGTGAACTCTACTGGTGTAGCATTACAATTGTGTTCTTCCACCCGTATAAGATTAATATTTTCTCGGGTTTTTAGCTATTGGTGATCATGTCTCAGGGTCAATTGGTGGGAATGGTTGGCGATGTGAAGATTGGTGAGGGCAGTCGTAAACGGTTTAAGATCTCTGTTCAACACTTTGATAATTCGGCCTTGATCAAAAGCTATTCCAAGACTTTGATTGGGAGATGCATGAACCAGGAGGAGCACAAAGTGGAGTCTTTCTTGGTGATGTTACCTAAAATATGGACGATGGAAGACATGGTTGTTGGTGTTGATCTGGGAATTGGAAGTTTCCAGTTTTATTTTGAGAAGGAAGAAGACATCCTAGCGGTTCTGGAAATGCAGCCTTTTCACTTTGATTACTGGATGCTCTCTTTAGGGCGGTGGGAACAAAGGATGATACGAAAGTATCCCTCGTATATCACTTTCTGGATCAAGGTCTTGGGTGTGCTTCTGGAATTCTGGTCAGCCTTTACATTTCAGCGCATTGGCGATGCTATTGGTGAGACTACATATGTGGATCTGGATTCCTTAAGAATACGAGTGGTGGTTGATGGATCTAAAGAGTTGTGCTTTGACACAACTAC
The DNA here is from genome assembly GCA_905132765.1 of Moricandia arvensis. Classification (NCBI taxonomy): domain Eukaryota; kingdom Viridiplantae; phylum Streptophyta; class Magnoliopsida; order Brassicales; family Brassicaceae; genus Moricandia; species Moricandia arvensis. Next base: position 27,647 of record CAJHQP010001835.1, read on the forward strand.
AGGATTCAAAAGAGAGGAGTTCTATGAGGGAGTAGAGGCTCTGGTTTGGCTGAAATATGGTTTCTGCCGCATATTTCTTAGTCTATGTCATGACCAGGACTACTGTCCTTTGTCCGCAAAGATCACTGAGAAGAAGAGAGTGTCCAAAGATGAACAAATCCACTTGAAGGAGGACCGTGCAAGAAGTTACAAGGGTGTCCTAATTACGGGTGATGAGAACTACTAGGATAGTGTGAAGAACCATATATGATATCAAGGAAAGGGCAAGGGAAAGTTGTATGAGGATAATGAATCTAAATGGGTAAAGGTTCATGAGAGAGGGAATAAGCGATCCTAATCACACCAGAGTAGACGCAAATTGGAAGAATGGGGCTCACGGCATAGGGGTTCTAGACGGGAATAGTCACAAAGCAACTCAGAAGCTGATAGGGGCTGGTCTTCGCAGGGTCAAGGAAGGGAACGAAGCCCCTTGATCAATGTTCACGAGGACCAACATGAAGAAGGAGAGCTACATATCTTGGGTAGGGTATTGGGTTTTAGTCAATAGGTAAAGGAGAGGACAAAGTCAAACATTTCATCAAGGACGCAGCTGCTGGAGACTCTGGTTCACGCCGATGTTGTAGAGGTAATTTTGGAACCCGTAGAGAAGGATAATGGTTTAGTTTTGGTTTATGAGAGATTAGAAGAAGGAAGAAAAAATCTTGATGAGGCAGGGATGGAATTGGAAGGAGACTTGCTTAATGAGGATGGGGGAGATGATAACTTAGGTTCTGATGGTGATTTCCAAAACCTTTGTGATGGAGAGGAGCATGACATGAGTCAGGAAGGGTTTAGTGAGCATGTAGAGGAAAATAACATTATTGCTAAGGCAGACTGATATAATGTGTTTTTAACATACTTTGGATGTGATTTAGTGATCTTTCTCATGCAATTATAGGGTACTTACAGCTCTATTCGAGACATTTCAGGTACAAAAGAGGTTGTGGAACTTTGGAGGGAAACATGAAGAAAAGAGAAAAATTTAGATTTTGTCCTAGAGAACAGCCCTAGAGAACAAGCAGAGCTTTGATCCTCGCGGGAGTTATTTAAGGAAACTACATAATCTTTTGGGATTCACCCTAATTATATTTTCTCCTCTTTCCAGCCGCCACAAAAGCCTTATAAAAGGGAGGCACGGCCATTATTAGACCTAGACTCTTTCAGCTTAATTTTCTCTCATACTTTTCAGCATAACTCGATTGGATTCAATACTTTGTAAGGGAGAGAGGAATCTTCACCATGTTTTAACGATTAGATAAGATTACATGAACCCTATTTTTAGTTTTTGATTTCGATTAATGGAGTATTATTCAGTACTGCTTGCTCTGTTTATTGCCATGATTGCTGAGTAGTCGATATTGTTAGTATAGGGTGTTAGGGTGTTAGATTTATTTAAGCTACACATAAATAAGTTGTATGTTCATTGATGACCTTTATTCTAAACCTAATTTAATGCTAGCTTGAATCTGATCACTTTATGTTAGATCTAGGGTTTCCTCTATTCATTAACCGTGTTATAGATTGCCTGAATTGTTTAGAATAAGTATTATATCCCTAATCAGCGAAAGTAGATATTAGGGTGTAATATGAACTGAATAGACCTGATCGTTACTATTCGTAGACAGAACTCGGCACAAGCGACAACTTAGTCTCAGAGGCGGTTCTCTGAAAGGAACTATCGACAACTTAGTCTCAGAGGCGGTTCTCTGAAAGGAACAAGCGACAACTTAGTCTCAGAGGCTGTTCTCTGAAAGTAACAAGAGCCACGACAGTGGGCTGTTCTAGCCATTGATCTATGTTCTGTGCTTGTTCCTAAATCGAACTTGAATAATTGTGTGGCTTATTGATATCTAACACCCGTTAAATCACTCTAGGCTAGATTTTCCCCAAATTAAAAACAACTCAAACCGTACCTTGCTCTCTGTTATTTTTACCTTGTTCGCTGTTAAATCTGAAAGTTTTACCTAAGAAATTAAAACTCATAATATATAGTGTAAAACAGTCCTCTTGAATTGAATCTCAAATACAACAACTACAATTGTTAACTTGACAGTAGCAAAATCCAATTTTTAGTGTATCAAGTTTTGGTGTTGTTGTCGGGGACCAGCTTTTACCTATATTTTCTTGGTTTTATACTTCGTCTAAGACATCTAACTTGCTCTATTTTATTGTTTGCAGGTGATGTTCTAGGTTTATGTCAAGTAGAAATACTCGAAGCAACACCTCAAGTCCATTAATCACCCTCAACAATCAAGAACTCGCAAGATTAGAAAGGAACAACCGAACTCAATCAAGACCTACTCACGCCAACATGGGCGATAAAAACAATGAGCTTGATCTTACTGCTGCAATGGCCCTGATGCAACATCAGATGTAGCAGATGCAACAGGCCTTGAAAGCTCAACAAGCAGCTCCTCAGCAGTAGCAGCAACATAAGCAACCAACTCGGATTGGAGAAAGGAATCTTCCTCAGAACTTTCCAACCACTCGCTCGGCCATTGTTCCTCCATGCTATGCTCGGCAGGATTTCGAGATCAAAGCCTCCATGATCTCTTTGGTGCAGAGAAAGATGTTCATGGTCTCCTCGTAGAAATACTAATGGAACACATCGAAGCCTTTGAGGAGATATGTGCTATGACTCGCTCAAACGGGGTTACACCTGACTTTCTCAAGTGCATGATGTTCCTGTTCTCTCTTGCCGACAAGGCATCAAGGTGGTTGAAATCACTACCTACTGACTATCTCACTTTATGAGAGCAAGTTCGAGCTGCCTTCTTGAGTCACTTCTACACCAAGGCAAAAACGGCTACTCTCAAGAACAAAATCTCCTCTTTCAAAGCAGCACTCCAATGAACCCTTTAATAAAGCATGTGAGCGATTCAATGACATACTCAGAGAGTGTCCTCATCACGGGTTTGATCAGGAGTACATTCTAAGGATGTTCTATGATGGTGTGGACTGGGAGTTCCGCAATGCCTTGAACTTTGCGAGTAAGGGAGATTTCATTACTCAAACTATTGCAGGAGCGTTTAAGCTGATAGAGAACATGGTTGCTAGCTCAGCCAACAAGAACCCAGAGACTGATCGCTTCAAGAAAGTCAACAACATTAATGCTCAATGGAAAGATGAACTCACTGCCAAGGTTGATCTGCTCCTCAAGAGCAACGAAGTTCAAGTCTTATATATGGAGGACGCTACACCTGAGCAGATAGCTAAGGACCAGGCCGCAAAAGATGGACATAAAGAAGATGATCACCAGGAAGTGCTCTATATCAACGGTCAAGGGTATGTTCAGAACATGAACTACTACCAGAACTCAAACAACATGAACAACCCCAACCTGCTATCTTACCGGAGCAACAACGTAGAGAACCCTGGGGATCAAGCCCAGAATAGTCAAGCTCAAGACGCTGCTCAGCAAAGAGGGTTTCCACATAATTTTCAGGGAAAGACCTTCGTCTTCAGTCAGTCTCAGAACCATTTCCAGAACCTGGATCAACACCAGAACCAGCAAAAGCAGCAGAGCAATCAACAAACTGCTCCAGCAGAATCAAGCAGACAACGGGACGAGCTCAAGGTCTTAGGGAACATGATGCATCAGCTGCTCCAGAGTCAACAGGTTCATGTCAAGGCGTTGAACCAGACTACCACAAAGATCAACAACAGGATGGACAACATGTTCACTGAGCTGAATACTAAGTATGACACTGTGAGCATGCACATGAGGTAGATCGATGTACAATTAGCTCAAACAGCTGAAAGTTTCAAGAGCCAGCAAGGGACACTTCCTGGAAAAACTGATAAGATTTACTGCAGCTGGAAAAGGAAAACAGAAGGAGACAGAACAACCTACAGAGGGTGTTCTGATTAGAGAACAAAAGAGAGAACAACCCCCAGAGGTTGTCCCCGAAGTGGATGTCACACCTGCTGAGACTCCTCCTGTTCGAGTCTACACCCCTAAGGTGCCCTATCCTGTTCCAGCTAAGAAATCTCATAAGGATCGTGAGGAGATGAAGTGTTCGAAGATGCTTGATGAGTTGATGATCAAACTCCCTCTGATTGATGCGATCCAGATGATGCCCTCAATGCGAAGTCTGATGAAGGGGTTGATCTCAGGAAAGGTATAAGGGGACAGCGAAGAGATGTTGGTCTCTAAGGAATGCAGTGTTGTGCTGCAGAACAAGGTGATCAAGAAACTGGGTGATCCAGGCAAGTTTGTTCTCTTGGTCCAGATTGGGGAGACTACTTTTGCCTACTCTCTATGTGATCTCGGCTCCAATGTCAATCTTATTCCCTACTATGTTGCTAAGCGTCTAGGATTTACCAAGTTCAAGCAGACCAAGATATCTTTGGTGTTCGCTGACAGATCAATCGAGCTGCTAGTGGGTGTTCTCGAAGATCTCAATTTCCAAATCGGAAATATTGTGATCCCAGCGGATTTTGTGGTTCTAGAACTTGATGAAGAACCCAGAGATCCACTCATTTTGGGACGTCCTTTCCTTTGCACATCTGGTGCAATTATCGATGTGCGGAATGGGAGGATTGATCTCCAACTAAGAGACATTTTGATGAAGTTTGAGATGGATAAACTGCTCAAGAAACCAATTGTTGATGGGCAGATTCACTGTGGAGAAGATAATGATGTGTTGGAACCTTAAGAAGGAATGATTGAGGAGATCCTAGCCGATGATTCACTTGAAATCTCACTGATCAAGGCTGAAGCTGAGCAGAACATCTTGAACATAGACGCTGCTGGGTATGCAAAGATGATGGACTCCTGCAAAAGCATGGAGGGGATGGTCACCTATCTGAGCTTAAGCGAAGAGAATAGGCAAAACCAGCTGTTCCAATCGACCAGCTCAAAGACCCATGGAGCGAGCTCAAGGCTCTGAAAGTCGAACTCAAGTCCCTGCCCATGGGACTAAGGTATGCGTTCCTAGGACCAAACTCCATATACCCTATCATTGTTAATTATGAACTGAACAATGTGGAAATTGCCTTGCTCTTGTGTGAACTTAGAAAATATCGAAAGGCAATAGGATATTCACTAGATGATATTCCTAGAATTTCACCTGATTTATGCATGCATAGGATACATCTAGAAGATGAATCTATGACTTCTATTGAACATCGGAGGAGGTTAAATCCAAATCTAAAAGATGTTGTAAGGAAAGAGATAATGAAACTTTTAGAGGCTGGAGTGATCTATGTGATCTCTGATAGCAAATAAGTTAGCCATGTTCATGTAGTCCCTAAGAAAGGTGGAATCACTGTGATAACAAATGATAAAAATGAATTGATACCTACTAGGACTGTAACTGGACATCGCATGTGCATTGATTTTCGAAAATTAAATGTTGCAACTCGTAAGGATCATTTTTCACTTCCATTCATTGATCAAATGCTTGAGAGATTGGCTAACCATCTGTACTACTTCTTTTTAGATGGTTATTCAGGTGTCTTTCCGATTCCCATCCATCAAGATGATCAGGAGAAGACGACGTTCACTTGCCCTTATGGTATATTCGCCTACAGGCGCATGCCCTTTGGTTTTTGTAATGCTCCAGCAACGTTTCAACGTTGTATGATGTCCATTTTTACTGACTTAATTGAGGATATTATGGAAGTATTTATGGATGATTTCAGTGTCTATGGGAGCTCATTTTTTGTTTGTTTGTCAAACTTTTGAAGGGTATTGCAGCGATGTGAAGAGATGGGAGAAATGTCATTTCATGGTGAAATATGGAATAATGCTTGGTCATAAGGTTTATGAAAAGGGTATCGAGGTAGATAAGGCAAATATCGAGGTGATTATTAGCTTACAGCCACCTAACTCAGTCAAGGGTATCATAAGTTTTTTGGGACACGCTGGTTTCTACAGGAGATTCATCAAGGATTTCTCCAAAATCGCGAGACCACTCGCAAGGTTGCTCTGCAAGGAGACCAAGTTTGACTTTGACACCGACTGCTTGACCGCGTTTCATACGATCAAGGGTGCCCTAATAAGTGCTCCGATGGTGCAACCACCAGACTGACCTTCTCTTTGAGATCATGACAGACGCCAGTGACTTTGCAGCGGGAGCAGTGTTGGGTCAGAGAAAAGATAAGAAGATGCATGTAATCTATTATTCAAGCATAACCATGGATGAAGCACAATGTCGCTATGCAACCACTGAGAAGGAGCTCTTGGCCATTGTCTTTTCCTTTGAGAAATTCAGATCCTATTTGGTTGGCTCCAAGGTGGTAGTACACACTGATCACGCAGCCTTTAGGTACTTGTTTTCAAAGACAGACGCGAAGCCACATTTGTTGATATGGATCTTATTGCTCCAGGAGTTTGATCTAGAAATCAAGGACAAGAAAGGCATTGAGAATGGTGTTGCAGATCACTTGTCCAGAATGAAAATCGAGGAACAGACTACTCTCGATGAAAGACATCCTATGGAACACGTATACTCAATCAACCTATGTGGAACAAGGGAGACCATGTTCTCCGATGCTTGTTCCCCCGACCCAGAACAGTTCGTACCAGCGATCAAGAAGAGGTACCCAAATCTACCATGGTTCGCTAAGATTGCAAATTACTTAGCTGCTGAGAAAAAGCCATTGGAGTTTGCTGGTAATGAGAAAAGAAAGTTCTTGAGAGATGCTCGCCATTACTTTTGGCATGAGCCATACCTATATCGACATTGCAAAGATGGAGTGTTCATGAGATGTGTAGCTAAAGCAGAGATTCCAGGGATACTACATCACTGCCATGGTTCTTCCTATGCTGGGCACTTTGCGACCTTCAAGACAGTTTCGAAGGTACTTCAAGCTGGTTTTTGGTGGCCAACGATGTTTAGGGATGCTCACGCCTTCATCTCAAGGTGTAACGCATGTCAAATACAAGGGAACATTAGTAGGAGGAACGAGATGCCTCATAATTTCATCTTGGAGATCGAGAGCTTTGACTGCTAGGGAATAGACTTCATGGGGCCCTTTCCTAAGTCATTCAAGAATGAGTATATCTTGGTTGCGGTGGACTATGTGTCTAAGTGGGTTGAGGCGCTGGCCAGCCCCACAAACGATGCTAGAGTGGTGGTCAAGATGTTCAAAACCATTATCTTTCCGAGATTTGGGATTCCTAGAGTGGCTATCAGTGATGGAGGCACTCATTTCATCAATAAGGCTTTTCAAAGTTTGTTGAAGAAAAATGGTGTCAAGCACAAGGTAGCAACCCCTTACCATCCGCAGACCAGTGGTCAAGTCGAGGTCTCAAGCAGAGAGATCAAGAGCATTCTTCAGAAGACAGTGAGCACAACACGTAGGGATTGGTTTCTCAAGCTAGACGATGGTCTTTGGGCATACAAAACAGCCTACAAGACACCTATCAGAACCATGCCCTACAACTGGTCTATGGTAAAGCGTGTCACCTACCTGTGGAGCTTGAGTACAAGGCACACTGGGCTCTGAAGTTACTCAACTTTGACATCAAGACTGCATCACAAAGGCATTCCATTCAGCTCCACGAGCTAGAGAAGATTAGACATCTGGCCTATGAAAGCTCCAAAATTTACAAGGAAAGAACAAAGGTGTATCATGACAAGCGGATCATCAACAGGAATTTTGCACCAAACGACCTTATTCTGCTGTTCAACTCAAGGGTGAAGCTGTTCCCTGGTAAGTTGAAATCAAGGTGGTCTGGCCCCTTCACCATCAAGGAAGTCAGACCTTACGGAGCTGTTTTGTTGTTGGACACGAGAAGAGGTGAGTTTATTGTGAATGGTCAGCGCTTGAAGCCATATCTTGCTAACACAACCATCCCAGAAGGTGAAGAAATTCCCTTAGGCGATTCCTCTTTCCCTTGATCCTCCAACCCAAGTCAAGCTAATAACTTGAACTAAGCCCTTGGTGGGAGGCAACCCACTGGTAATTGTGTAGTTGTTTTATTTGGCCTTCCTTGATTATATTTCACGCCAGAGACGGTGTGAAGTAAGTATGGTGGATGCAATCATGTTGTGTGCTTTGCTACTTATTTTTTATGCTTTGTTAATAGGATTTTCTTATTTGCTTCTATCGAGTCTGCTGTGATTTATTGAGGCAGTCTAACTTCGTGGGAACTAGGACCCTATTTTACGATGATCATTAACCTCTGTGTGCTTTTAGTTATCTTATCCAGTGACCTTAACAGTGACGAAAGACCTACACTTGGACCTGGAACACCCTGACATTATCACTTTGTTCTCCAGAAGCCTTCTGCTTGTAATGGTATACCTGTATAACTTAACTCCATCTAACTTGATCCTAATATTGACTAAAATGCTTAAAATGATCAGCACTAGAGCAGGGAAACAAGATCACACTCAGGACTCCTTATCCTTTCATCCATCTTGTTGTTCCTGAGTGGTTGGCTCATTTTTAGCTAGTTCCCACCCTTAAAACCCATAACCTTTATTACACCTTCATTCATTTTGTTATTCTAATTGTCATATGTGTAGAATTGTGCAAAAGGGTTGGAAAGGAAAGGATCAACGCAGCCTTAACTCGTTTTTGCTGCATCGAACCACTGATCAAGGATGGAGAGAACAAGGTAGAAAGATCAGGGCGTTGAGAACGAGGCAGTCGATGAGAACAAGCTAATTAGAAAGACCATCCGAATATTCTCTAAAGTAAGGAACAAGGAGACTTAGAAAATCAAAAGAAGGGCATCAAAACCATCAAAGGCACCAAACATTATTTGTAAATACCCTCTCTCATCATCATCATCTATTCAGTTATTCAGTATTAAAAAAAACCAAAAAAAAACGTTATCTTTTTAAATTCCCATTGATGATTGAGTGAGAAAGATATGATTTAGAAACAGTGTCTCTGATTGGGATAACATATCGGCGGTGAACAAGTTTGAAAGATCAAGGTGGGGAGAACAAGCAAAACGAGTTAGGCTGTGGAGATCAATGGATCCTTCCTCTCTTAAAATTTTGTGTAATCCCCTACATTCCTCTACATAAAATGGTAACCACTAAAACTTGCAGCCCCACAAACATAAAAAGCATGTTCATACCTAGCGTCGTCTACCTTGTTAGTGTTGTGATAAGATTTGCTCACGCCACCCTTAATTTGAATATAAGGAGTTTTGTTAGAAATGTGTAACATTGCAGGTTTGACACACAGAGTATGGAGCCGATTTTGAACAGTAGCCAGGGGTGTTCTGGTAAGGGTGTGCGGTCTTAGATGCACAGCTTGTATGGTTCAGAGATTTGTGGTTAAAGAATGGTTACTGAGAATAGGAGAGTTCCCACACCTTGAGTCTTGTCTAGACTGTTTTAATGCTTGAAATTGTTTGAGGACAAACAAAGATCTAAGTCTGGGGGAATTTGATATAGTGTGTTTTTAGCATACTTTGAATGTGATTTATTGATCTTTCTCATGCAATTATAGGGTACTTACAGCTCTATTCGAGACATTTCAGGTACAAAAGAGGCTATGGAACTTTGGAGGAAAACATGAAGAAAAAGGGAAAATTTGAATTATGTCCCGGAGAACAACCCTAGAGAAAAAGCAGAGCCTTGATCCCCGCAGGAGATATTCTAGGAAACTGCATAATCTTTTGGGATTCGCCCTAATTATATTTTCTCCTCTTTCTAGCCGCCACAAAAGCTTTATAAAAAGGAGGCACGACCATTATTAGACCTAGACTCTTTCAACTCAATTTTGTCTCATACGTTTCAGCCAAACTCGATTGTTCAATACTTTGTAAGGGAGAGAGGAATCTTCACCTTGTTCTAGCGATTAAAGAAGATTTCTTGAACCCTATTTTTAGTTTTTGATTTCAATTAATGGAGTATTATTCAATATTGCTTGTTGTGTTTATTGCCATGATTGCTGAGTAGTCGATATTGTTAGTTTAGGATGTTAGGGTGTTAGATTTATTTAAGCTACACATAAATAAGTTGTATGTTCATTGATGACCTTTATTCTAAACCTAATTTAATGCTAGCTTGAATCTGATCACTTTATGTTAGATCTAGGGTTTCCTCTATTCATTAACCGTGTTATAGATTGCCTGAATTGTTTAGAATAAGTATTATATCCCTAATCAGCGAAAGTAGATATTAGGGTGTAATATGAACTGAATAGACCTGATCGTTACTGTTCATAGAAAGAACTCAGAACAAGCGCCACGACAGTGAGCTGTTCTAGCCATTGATCTATGTTATGGGCTTGTTCCTAAATCAAACTTGAATAATTATGTGGCTTATTGATATCTAACACCCGTTAAATCACCCTAAGCTAGCTTTTCCCCAAATTAAAAACAAATCAAACCATACCTTGCTCTCTGTTATTTTTACCTTGTTCTCTGTTAAATCTGAAAGTTTTTGCTAAGAAATTATAACTCATAAGATATAGTGTAAAACGGTCATCTGGAATTGAATCTCATATACAACAACTACAACTGTTAACTTGACAGTAGCAAGATCCAATTTTAGTGTATCACAGACGGAAGAAAATAACATTATTGCCAAGGCAGACGCGATGAAGTTTACTCCTGGGGATGAAGTGAAAAAGCCGGGAGCAGGCAAGCAGTTGTTTTCAACAACAGCAGGAGGTGCCACAAACAAGAAGTTTGTACAAGTACTCCTCTCCCCTCACAAGGGCATACCAGTCAAACAAGGAGTCCGTAAAGGAGGAGGTACTAAGCAGGTGGAGGTGAAGGGTTCTTTAAACCCAAAACCAAACTCAAAACCATAAGGATTCTATGGATCAAAGTTTAATCACAGAAGAAAGTTGGGTTTGTTTGGTGTTTGTTGGTTTTGTTTTAGTTTTTGTTTTAATAAGATCATTGAGCATGTTTGTTTCCTTATTTTGCTTCTTTTTGTTGTTGGTTGTGCTTTCATTATGGCTTTTCCTTTCACGCAAAGTCAGGTTTTGGAATAAAGATTATTTATTTGGTTATGGCTTCTGGTTTGTGTGTGGGATGAGTTGTGATGGGATTGGATTCATGTGTGTGTGTGGTGTTGTGTATTGTTTTTGTGGTTTGTTGCAGCCGTAAGGGGTAACTTGAGAGGATCACGGTTCCACAATGGAAGGAAAAGAGTTATAAGGTCTAGTGGTAACGGGATGGGGATCTGGTTAGACGCGATGCAAGTCCTTGGGCTTGTCTCCTTAAACCAGTCAATGAGGTCATTTTGGAAGTTGATGCAGGTCTGGTGTTGTTGGTCCCAGGTCTGGTGTTGTTGGTCCCAGGTAAAGTAGGTAATGGCGGGGTTGTTACAGAGGTTTACAGTTTTTTTCTTCTCTATTTTGACGTGTATCCAAGTATTTGAGACACTATTGATGTATATTAAGTCTACGTTTTGGATTGAAAAGGGAACCAGATTAAGTTACAATATGTGGGTGGTTTATGGGATTGGATTGATACCATGTCTATGCCAAAGTGTATCATGTCAATGAAGATACACATCATGTTTATATATATCATGTATATTTATTGATTTACTGGTACTGGTTTTGGAGTGTTATCTTGTTGAGTATCAGTTTTGGTTAGTTGTGCGGCTGCGAGTGTTATAAACAAGTGTAAATAAATGGTTGATGAAGGTTTTAAGACCACCGTTTAGCTGCTCAAGAGATTAAGATATAAGTGGGTGTCTTACAAGCGATTGATCACATGGTGGAGATTAAAAAAACCATTGGATTTTACAGGCTAGATTTCGACTCGAGAGATGGCGCTGGATTTCCCAATTTGAACGATGTAATGCTATTGCTATGGGCTGGCCAGCTTGGGTGTTTTGATATATGCTGTTAAAATTAGTGGTCTTTTGTTGGTGTACAAAAGTTGAGGAATATGGAAGACTTAAATATATCAATAAGGTCTCTTTAAACCCGTTCAAGCAGCTCGAAGGAGCACTTCCAAGTTTTTTTGTTCAAGCAGCTCGAAGGAGCACTTCCAAGTTTTTTATGAAAGTACTGAGTTGGAATTGCAGAGGAATGAGGAGAAAATGGACTATTAGTTATCTCTGAGAGATATGACATAAAATAGATCAGATTTTTTATTTTTATCAGAAACAAAACAAGATCTAGCCTATGTTCTGATTTCCAGGCCTATTTGGTTTTGATAATCTGGTTATTGTGGATCCAATTGGGCGGTGCAGAGGTTTAGATTTATATTATAATAATGATTATCGGGTCAAAATATTATATACAAGTAATCGAATGATAGATGTGGAAGCGGTAATGCTCGGGAAAGATTGACGAGATACGGTTTGGCGAGATTGGAACCATAGTTTAATATTGGAGACTTAAATGAGATTACGGGAAATCATGAGAAATCTAGAAGATCTTTACGGTGTGCATGATATTTTGTTTCTTTTAATAACATGATTAGAAATACAAGACTCATTGAACTTCCGTTCAGAGGGAACATGATGTCTTGATAGGGAAGAAGAGAGACAAAAATGATTTGTTGTCGTTTGGATTGAACACTAGCAAATGAGGAGTGGCGTTCCTTATACCCATGTTCTTACACAAGATATTTGGGAATGGTAAGTTCTGATCACCATCCAATTGTGGCTTTTTGGCGAATAAAGTTCCAAGATGGCGGGGAAAATGCAGGTTTGATAAACGATGGATTGGACATGAGGGTTTGATGGAATCCATTGCTAGGGGTTGGGGGATGCAAAATGGTTATGTGTCAGGGGATTTAGTTATAAAGATTGGTCATTGTCATCACGAAATTGCTACATGGAGGAAAATTAACCCCCCATTTGGAAAGGAGAAAATTTTCCGAACTTCAACATGCACTGGAGGAGGTCCAATCGGATAATATCAGGACCCATGAGGATATCATTTAGGTATCCGTAAATTACAGGAAGCTTACACAGATGAAGAGAGTTTTGGCATAAGAAAAGTAGGAATATGTGGAAGACGGTTGGGATCTTAATACGAAGTTTTACCTTGCACTGACAAAGCAACGTTGAGCACATAATAGGATTGTGGGATTACACGATGAAAAAGGGCAATGTAAAACACCCCGACCCGAAAATCTTGAAAAAAACTCGAAAAGTTCTAAGTAAAAATTTATGAAATTTTCCCATGATAAACTTAAACAAAAACTTCAACATTATTAATAAATCCGTGAAAATAATAACGAGTAATAGTATATGATTCATAAAACACCAGAATATAATCTCAAGTTTATAAGATAAGAAAAACCCGCCCCGATGGTCTTCATAGTCCCGCGCTCCGGTCCAACCAACTAATCATCACCTGCATCACAAAAGGAGGCATGAGCATACACAAATGCTAAGTGAAGACACTTAATACCGCCCACTACAGCCCAATAAGCAAAACACTAAATTAACACTAACAACCTAGCATCCGGTTCTATCATTCCTTCACGTAATTAGTTAAATTGTTTTCATTACTTTAACACTTCTTAACCTTTTGACCCGAAGACCCACAATCCTACAACCGTAGCCAAACCTGCGGCCGAAGCCAAACCTGCGGCCGAAGCCAAACCGGCCGAAGCCAAACCTGCGGCCGAAGCCAAACCGGCCGAAGCCAAACCTGTGGCTGAAGCCAAACCTGCAACTCGTCGGTCCCTTACGGCTCATAGCCAAACCTGCGACTCGAAGGTCCATTATATCCTCTTAACCAGTTTACTTAATCAATTCGATTCTATTATACTTTCCTTAAACGCATTAACATTTCCTGTCCTCGTTCATTTCCCACATAAACATCCTAACATAACTCGATAATCCATTCCACAAATCTATAGCATGCATTTCTCAAGAACATGATGAACGAACTTTCCTTAAACAATTCCTATCATACATTTCTTAAGAACACAAAGAACGAAATTTCCTTAAACTAATTCTATCAAACATTTACCTATGAACACGATGAAAAAACTTTCCTTAAACGAATTCTATCCAAGCATAAGCATGTTCATATTGAATCAAACCGGATAAAATAATTCTTATTGGACTGCCACGAATCATGTCCTCACCTGGATTGATCTTAAAAGATCGAAGACTCTGAACTTAGTTGCGTTTTTCCGGCGAAGAATCTTGCCATCCTCCTTGCTCGATCCTTACTTCCCAAACTCTCTCTCTAGGACTATGTTCTTGCTCTAGCCTCTCTCTCTAAGACTTGGTTTTTGAATTGTGTCTAGAATGAGAGCTGAAGGTCCCTTTTTATATTACTCTTGGACTTGCTCACCATGCTGGAAATTTATTGTTGTTTCCTTATTTGGCTTGGTCGAAACTTGCCCACAAAGGTTTGACCAAATCTCTACCATTCTTTCTTTCCGCAGACCCGACCTTCCTTTCGAACAACCCGTCAATGATGACTTATCACTTGCCTTACTTGGAACTCGCCTTCCCGAACGTCCGAACTTTCCTTTGTTGGCTATACGGTCCGCCGACCACTTCCTCAAACTTTGATCGTTCTATAGTCAGTTTATCCCTGTTTATTCTAAGTTATTGATGCCTTAATAGCAAGAATGACCTTTGATACTTAGAGAAAAATGCAGTTCTTATTCCATTCATAACGGAAGAAAAGTTTGGAAACTTAGAATAATTTTTGCCTTCTTACAAGGAAACCTCTTTTGTGGACCCTTTTCCTAAGTAAATAAAAATAATCCGGGAGCGGGGCATTACACAATGGATATCAGAGAAGACTGCCGTGGAAAAAGTAGCGGTTGATTATTTAACAGGTTATTTGGAACTATGAGACCTTCAGCCTTTTGATGGTTTTTGTAAGAGATCCCACCGTCTATTACTCAGCAAATGAATCAGCGGTTAATTAGACTAGCGATAGAGGAGGAAGTGAGGCAATCTTTGTTTATGATGCACCCGGAGAAGGCCCATGGCCCTGGTAGAATGACTGCACCTTTCTTCCAACATTCTTGGCATATTATCAAAAGGGATTTGATGGATATGGTTAATATTTTTTGCTTACTGGAAAGTTAGACACACGGCTAAATATTACTAATATTTGTTTTATCCCAAAGACAGAGCGGCCTACAAAAATGATGGACATGCGGCCGATTAGTCTTTGCAATGTGGCCTACAAAATTATCTTAAAGGTGCTTTATCAACGGTTAAAGGTTTGTCTTCCAAGGCTTGTTTCGGAAACACAATCAGCTTTTGTCCCAGGGAGACTTATATCAGATAACATTCTCATGGCTGAGGAGCTGTTCCACGGTTTAAGGGCTAATAAATCATGTCAGAGTAAATTTATGGCCATCAAAACATATATGAAATAAAGCGTATGACAGGGTAGAATGGGCTTTCATCCAAGCTTTACTTCATAAAATGAGATTTGATCCGCAATAGATTAACTGATGATGAAGTGTATTTCCACAACACAATATATAATACTTTTAAATGGACAGCCATGAGGGAATATTACTCTGCAAAGAGGTTTATGACAGGGAGATCCTCTTTCTCCATATCTATTTATTATGTGCATAGAGGCGTTTATAGCAAACATAAAAAGGCAGAAAGAATGAATTAATTAATTGGGATGAAGGTCACATGAGCTTGCCTTTCAGTGTCGCATTTACAATTTGCTGAGGATAGTTTATTTTTCTGCAAGGAACAAAAGGAAGAATGTCATACTATTCTTAGAATTCTGAAATATTATGAGAGGGTGTCTGGGCAACTGATTCCAAAAATCTTCAATTCACTTTGGTTTTAAGATCGGAGAACAAATCCGACAAGAACTTCAGAACATTTTAGGTATTCATAATTTTGGAGGAATGAGATCATATATGGGTCTACCTGAAAGCTTGGGAGGTTCTAAAATTCAAGTCTTTGGTTTTTTTCCAGGAACGTTTAAACAACATAGTTAGTGGATAGACTTTTTTAAAAAATATAAGGATGGGAAGGAGGTGATGATTAATCGGTTGTTACTGCTCTACCAAACCATGTTATGTCCTGTTATCACATTCCAAGGGCAGTTATATCAAATTGACAAGCACAGTGGCACAATTTTGGTCCAGTTCCGAAGGGAAAAAAAGAGGTATGCACTGGAAATCATGGGATAAACTTTGCATTGGGAAAGACAAAGGAGGTCTGGGTTTCAAGGATTTTTCGGATTTTAACACGGCTATGTTAGGAAAACAGTTTTGGCGTTTGTTTTCAAAAGCCCAATACACTTTTCTCTGGTGTTTTCAAAGGGTGGTACTTCAGGAACGCTTCTCCTTTAGAACTGATACATTCATACTATCCTTCCTATGGATGGCCTAGTATCGTATATGCTAGACCTCTGGTTAGAAAAGAACTAATCAAAAGGATGGGATCAGGATCATCTATCCCAGTATGGAATGACCCTTGGATCTCAACCACTCGCTCGGGACCAGCACACTCTAATCATCACAACCTCTACCCAAACCTCACGGTAGATTCTCTAATTAATTCATCATCACGCACATGGAATTCTCAGGTAATTCAGTCATTGGTGAATCCAGAGGATGCAAAGATTATTGAAAGCATACCGATAAGTAGGTTTCGCCTGGTTGATCAAGATGGATGTCATTTCACTACCAATGGCAAATACACTGTACAATCAGGGTATCATGTGGAAAGAGTATACCCAGATAGAGAGAGATCGCCGCAGGTTTATTGTCCCATGGTTACTAATGCGCCTCAGAATGTGGATCCGGGCGAGGATGGTGATCATGTTGCACAGCTCGACCCAACCGAGATTTCCCCATCAGATCATGCCAAATGTGTCGTCTACTGTATCAACCCGCAGGCGTCCGGAATGGAGCTAAGGATGGATCCACGACTTGACAATGGAACTGACCAACCCACATGTGTCCATTCCCGACCAATTCGACAAGCTAAGACTAATAGTCGAGCCAGAATCAACTTGGGATGAGAAGAATCCGACGAAGACCGCAACATCTCCCTTCTCGACCTTTTAGTTCGTATTGAATGTCACGATGACCGTACCCACGACCTTGCCTCAGTGTTCGACCACATGATGGACTTCTATTTCAGAAATTTCTCTAAGGCAAGGATACTGAAGCTGTCTGAAGACTTAACCAACGCGGGAACACAACTCATTCGTGTGGAACACCCAGCGGGTCGTACGGGTCAAACATCCCACATCCTGATCCTTACCGCCATGGACCAGACTGGTACAGATGAACCTGGACAGTAGGCGAAGGGTCACCTTGAACAATCCGCATGAAACGTAGATTTCTTTGACTATCTTTTAAATTCTAGTCTTTGTCATTTTTCCTATGTGTCTTTTTCTACAAATTCTCTAAGTCTTTCTTTGACTACTTGTATAAATATGTAAACATTCCTCATAAGTAATCAATCGATTTTCACCCTTTATGAGTTTATCTCTTTGTTCTTCGTTTAAGAACACTTTCTTGTTTCTTGGTGCGTAATATCCAAACGAAGAAACTCCTTCTTGTTGGACTTGTGCGTCATATCAAACAGCAGCCGGAGCTGGGAATATCAACAGTCTTCCGCAACTGTTGCGCGAACCTTCAATCCATCATTTCTCACTCAATTCGTTTGAGATCATATCCACTTACAATCTGGCTGAGTGATCTTTATTTAGGGTGTATCAAGGTGGTATAAGAGCCACTCTACTGGTATTGCCTATCCATCTTCTCATCTTCCATTTCTAAATGATTTTTCTTCTTATCTATCATAAATCCAGACCACTACCTTACCTGTCGCCATTCAAATTGTTATTTAGAAAAAAAGAGAAAAAGAAAAGTATTAAAAAAAAGAAAGAAAAAATCTGATCTTGGCTAGGTGGTGGAAGAGAAATCATGTTGGCTGAAGAAAAATTCAGCCTTGAAGTGGTTAATACGAATTTAACAAATCAAATCTCTTATCTCTCTATCTTGTTTCTTCCATTGTTGCTTGGAAATTTCATTAGGTTACTTGGATTTGTTCTTTTAGAACTTTGGGAGAAAACTCTTGAGTGACTTATAAAATTCCGAGAGAAACACTTGTGTGGGTGAGATTAAACACTTGAGAGTGTGAGGAGTCTTTTATCTACTAACTTTTGTGTTGATAATTTCAGGAAAACCATGGGGAGTGAAGGGGAAAGAGAATGTCTGGAAAATTCTTTTGCTGCGTTTGCAAATGAGGGTTTTGAATGATTCTATGTCTAACCTTATAAATGCAGGTCTAGAACAGCTGCACCAAAGGCTTGATGAGATTCAGGCTGGCCAACAAACTCGTCCTAGAACCACAGCATGGAGAGAACGGCCAAGGAAAACCAACAGATTGGATGATGAAATCGAAGAGGATGAGTTCCATGAGGATGATGACTGATCCATCAACCACCTAGGAGAGGTCAAAGAAATCATGGTCAAGGTGATGTCAATCCTTTTGCTATGATAACTGAACAAATCGATGATGGTTTAAGTGGTTTAAAACTTGAAATTCCAACCTTTGATGGCAAAAACGATCCAGATGCTTTTCTAGAATGGGAAAGAAAAATTGAGTTAGTTTTTGATTGTCAATTTTTTTCTGAACTCAAGAAGATTAGGTTAGCAGCAACTTGCTTTACTGGCTATGCTATTAACTGGTATGATCAAGTTGTGACTCATAGGAGAAGGAATGGTGGACGACCAATAGCTTCATGGGATGAGCTCAATACCTTGATGGGGAAACGGTTTGTTTCAGAACACTACCACTAAGATCTCCACCAAAGACTCAGACGTTTGCTCCAAGGAACCAAATCGTGGAGGACTATTTCCAGGAGATGGAAATCTTGATGATCAAAGGGGCTGTAGATTAGACCTTGGAAGCTACCATGGCCAGATTCCTTGCAGGCCTCAACCGGGACATTTAAGACAGAATGAAGCTTCAGGAGTATGAAAGTTTGGATCAGATGTTGCACAAATCAATTCTTATATAATAACAAATTAAAACGAGGGGTCACTCTAAGCCATCCTTCGCTCCAAAACCAAGTTACGAGGATAAATGTAAGTCTCCAGTCACAACAAGTACTGCTTTTAAGACTAATGTTCATGCTCGTGTTGATAGAGGAAAGGCAGTGAAAACCAACAACCAGGCAAGAGACATTTGCTGCTTTAGATGTCAAGGTCTTGGACACTATGCCAACAAGTGACCGAACCAGAAGGTGGTGATTCTCTTGAATAATGGAGAAGTTGAATCCGAGAATGATAAGGAGGACAAGGAAGATCTTGGTCCAATATTTGATGAGGAGGATGACCCATTCGACTACCCACATCAAGGACCCCTTCTTGTCACTAGGAGGCCCTTGGACGATGATCTAGGTCCCATCTTTGATGACGAAGACGAACGCTTGGACGATAATCTTGGTCAAATCTTTTATAAGGAGGACAACCACTTCGATTATCCCGCACAAGGACCACTTCTTGTTACTAGAAGATCATTGAGTGTTCAACCTAAGTCCAATGACCATGAACAAAGGAAGAATATCTTTAATTCCAAATGTTTGGTTCAAGATAAGGTTTGCTCTTTGATTATTGATAGTGGGAGTTGTACTAGTGTTGCTACTGACACTTTTTTAGGAAGCTTGGACTTGAGACTCGACCACATCCGCGACCTTTCAAGCGGAGTGGCTGAATGATACTTGTGAGCAGTACGTGAAGGAGCAAGTCACAGTTCCTCTTACCACTGGCCGTTATGAGGATGAGGTCATATGCAATGTCCTTCCCATGGACGCACACCACATTATTCTAGGACGGCCATGGCAGTTCGACAAGAGAGCAGTGCATGATGGTTACACCAACCGCCACTCCTTTGATCATAAAGGAAATAAAATCCCTCGAGTTTCATTAACCCCGTTGGAGGTTCATCAAGATCAGATCCGTTGAAGAAGAGTTAAGGCAAAGAGCCTAAACCAGCCCAACCTGAGTTCTCTCCTAAGAATTCTAATTTCTTTACCAAGGAAAGTCAGGTAAGGAAGTCTTTGTATTCTCATCAGCCATTTCTTTTACTTGTATATAAATAAACTCTTCTTCTGTTATTGCACCAGAGCTTCCGAGTGAATTAATAGATGTTCTGCAGGAGTTTTCTGATGTTTTTTCCAGATGAGAATCCTAAGGGATTGCCACCGATAAGAGGCATAGAGCACTAGATTAACTTTGTCCCGAGTGCCTCTCTTCCAAACCGACCAGCTTATCTAACCAACCCATTGGATCAATGGAACTTGAAAAGAAAATTGGAGAACTTCTTGAGAAAGGCTATACCAGGGAGAGACTAAGTCCTTGTGTCGTGCATGTTCTACTTATACCTAAGAAGGATGGCTCTTAGCGCATGTGTGTGGACTTCTGTGCCATCAACAACATTACGGTAAAGTATAGGCGTCCAATCCCTAGGCTTGATGACATGTTTGATGAGTTTTATGGTTCCTCTGTATTCTCTAAAATTTACTTGAAAAGTGGTTATCACCAAATTCGCATAAAAGAAGGTGATGAGTGGAAAGTTGTTTAAGACTAAGATAGGGTTGTATGAGTGGCTTGTCTTGCCATTTGATCTTACTAATGCACCTAGAACATTCATGCTTTTGATGAATCATATCTTGCGGTCCTTTATTGGTCATTTTGTTGTTGTCTACTTTGATGACATTCTTATCTACAACAAGAGTCTTGATGATCATAAACTACATTTGAAATATGTTCATGAAGTTCTTAGGAAAGAAATGTTGTTTGCAAATCTTGGTAAATACTATTTTGGAACATATCACTTGGTTTTCTTAGGTTTTGTTGTAGGTGCTGATGGACTCAGGGTGGATGAAGAGAAGATCAAAGCCTTCTGTGACTGGCCTAGTCCAACAACCGTTGGAGAGGTAAGGAGCTTTCATGGTCTAGTTGGGTTCTACCGGAGGTTTGTTCAGAACTTCAATACTATAGCAGCCCCACTCACAAAAGTGATCAAGAAGAATGTTGGGTTCAAGTGGGAACAAGCTCAAGAGGAGGCATTTCAGATTCTTAAAGGAAAGTTAACTCAAGCTCCTTTGCTTACTCTTCTTGATTTCTCTAAGACATTTGAAATTGAATGTGATGCCTCAGGCGTGGGTATTGGTGCTGTTTTGATGCAGGGAAAGAAGCCCATTGTGTACTTCAATGAGAAGCTAGGAGGAGCCACACTCAACTACCCCACTTACGACTAGGAGTTGTATGCTTTGGTAAGGGCTCTCCAAACGTGGCAGCATTACCTCTGGCCGAAGGATTTTGTGATTCACACGGATCACCAATCTTTGAAACACCTCAAGAGCCAGCAGAAGTTGAACAAGAGTCATTCATGTTGGGTCGAATTCATTGAGACATTTTCTTATGTCATCAAGTACAAAAAAGGTAAGGAAAATGTGGTGGCTGATGCCTTGTCTAGGAGGTATGTTCTTCTTTCAGCTCTTGAAACTAAGTTGCTTGGTTTTGAATTCATCAAGGACTTATATGCAACTGATCATGGTTTTAAAGAGATTTTCAGAAAATGTTCCAAGGCGGCTTATGAAAAATGTTATCAAATGTATGTTTTCTTATTCTTTAATAACCGCTTGTGTGTGCACCAATATTCATTGAGTGAGTTGCTTGTTCGGGAAGCACATGGAGGAGGCCAGATGGGACATTTCAGAATCAATAAGACACACAAGGTGGTTCATGAGCATTTCCACTGACCGAGCCTGATGAAGGACGTGGAACAAATCTGTGGCAGATGTGTGGTCTGCAAGAAAGCCAAATCCAAGGCACTAAACCAAGGTTTGTACTCAGCCTTACCCATTCCGTCTCATCCTTGGGTTGACATTTCTATGGGTTTTGTGCTAGGAATGTCTAGATCTAAGGCTGGTAGAGATTCTATCTTTGTGGTGGTCGATAGATTTTCTAAAATGGCTCATTTTTTCCCTTGTCACAAAACAGATGATGTTGTGCATGTTGCTGATATATTCTTTAGAGATGTTGTTAGGTTGTAGATTCGATCGTGATGCTAAGTTACTTAGTTATTTTTGGAAGACTTTGTGGTCTAAGCTAGGAACCAGATTGATATTTTCCACCACTTGTCACCCACAGATCGACGGTCAAACTAAGGTTTTGAACCGGATGTAAGAAAAACATTAGGCTTTGGGAAGAATGATTGCCTCATGTAGAATTTGCATACCGTGATTCCATGCATTCTTCTACTAAGTTTTCTCCTTTTGAAATTGTTTATGGTTTCAACCCTTTTTCTCCACTTGATTTTTTTCCTTTGCCTTTGAGTGAAAGACTTAGTAAAGATGGGAAGAGGAAGGTGGAGACTATTCAGAAGTTGCATGAGGAGGCTCCTGAAAACATTGAAGCCAAAACAAAGATCTATACAACAAAGGCAAACAAGAAGAGGGACAAGGTCATTTCTGAGGAAGGTGATCTTGTTTGGGTTCAATTAAGGAAGGAACGGTTCCTGGAAGAGAGAAAGTCCCTCAGTCCACAAATTAATGGACCATTTCCGATCATCAGAAAATCAGTGACAATGTCTATCAGCTCGACTTGCAAGGTAAGTACGACATCTCATCTAGTTTCAATGTTTCTGATCTTTCTTCATTTGTTGCAGATGTTTAAGATTTGTGGACAAATCCTTTTGAAGAGGAGGGGAATGATGCGCCTCAAAACATGGATCCGGGCCAGGATGATGATCATGTTGCACAGCTCGACCCAACCAAGGTTTTCCCATCAGATCATGTCGACCGTGTTGTCTACCGTATCAACCAGCGGGCGTCCGAAATGGAGCTAAGGATGGATCCACAGGTGTCCTTTCCCGACCAATTTGATGAGCTAAGACTAATAGTCGAGCCAGGATCAACTTGGGACGAGAAGAATCTGACGAAGACCGCAGCTTCTCCCTTCTGGGCATTTTGGTTCATACCGCATGTCCCGATGACCGTACCCATGACCTTGCCTTAGTGTTTGACCCCATGATGGACTTCTCATTTGGACATTTCTCTAAGGCAAGGATACTGAAGCTGTTTGAAGACTTAACCTACGCGGGAACACAACTCGTTCGTGTGGAACACCCGGCGAGTCGTACGGGTCGAACATCCCACGTCATGATCCTTACCGCCATGGACCAGACTGGTACGGATGAACCTGGACAGTAGGCGAAGGGTCACCTTGAACAGTCCTCATGAAACGAAGATTTCTTTGACTATCTCTTAAATTCTAGTCTTTGTTGTTTTTCCTAGGTGTTTGTTTTCCACAAATTCTTTTAGTCTTTCTTTGACTACTTCTAGTATAAATATGTAGACATTCCTTGTAAGTAATCGAACAATTTTTCACCCTTTATGAGTTTATCTCTTTGATCTTCGTTTAAGAACACTTTCTTGTTTTTTGGTGCGTAATATCCAAGCGAACAGCCTCCTTCTTGCTGGACTTGTACGGCATACAAGCAGCAGTCGGAGTTGGGAATATCAACAGCCTTCCGCAACTGTTGTGTGACCCTTCAATCCATCATTTCTCACTCGATTCGTTTGAGATCATATCCATTTACAATTCGGATGAATAATTCTTATTTAGGGCGTATCAGTTACTACCTTAAAAGCTCACGCTTGGAAGATTTGTTGTCCACCAAAGTTAAAACATTTTCTTTGGCGGTTGGTATCGGGTTGCATATCAGTAAAGAAAAATTTGTGAAGTAAGGGTCTGCATGGGGATATTCAGTGTGCAAGATGTGGCGTCAGTGAGGAATTGATCAATCATGTGTTTTTGAATGTCCTCTGGTGATCCAGGTATGGGCTCTTTTCAAAGTACCATCGAATCCAGACATTTTCCCTTCCCAAGCGCTATAAAAAAACATGGATTACTTATACTGGAGGGCGTCCCCATATATGGAGGATCACCAAACGCATGGACATTATGTATATATGGAAATGATGGAACAATAAGGTATTTGGTAATATTGATGTTGATCCGAGAGATACTCTATAGTTGGCCGAAATGGAATCTTTGCTCTTGGATGAGGCACATGTTTCAGTCACAAGTGGAAACATTCAAGAGAGAGACACGATGGAGTTTACACTACCTTCGATTCCAGGTCTCGGATGCTATATGAATGAATCGTGGAAAGCACACGAGTCACTTTGGGACATGGATGGTATAGTACATTATAGGGTTTTGAGGGCCTTATACGTGCAAGGAACACAAGAGCAAGTCTTTCTCCATTACATTCGGAACTAGAAGTGCTAATATGGGAAATGGAAAGTATGAGGAATTTGCTTCAATACCATGTTAGTTTTGCGACAGACTATATTCAAGTGGTGAAGATGGCTTATGCACCGGAGGAATGACCAGCTTTCGCAAATTATTTGGATGATATAAAGATCTTCAAGAAATTTTTACTCATTCAAAGATCATTCATATCCCAAGAACATCAAATACAAAAGCGGACAGTCTGGCGCGGAATGCCAGGGATAAATCTTCTTTTGTTGTTCATATGGATGCAGAGTTACCAGCTTGGTTGACCCGTGCTATTATAGTGTTGATTTATATTAGCTTTTGAGAAACGATTTGTGGGCATTGTTTAGGTCCATCTTGGCATCTTTTTCTCCTTTTGCTGCTGGCCATATTTAGGGTCTTCATATTTTTAAATTCAAGGGAAATTGCACTGTATGACCTTCAAACATATCATAATTCACTATCTGACCAGAAACCCTATCTCACCAATACACATCCTCAATTTTATATAAAATTGCTATATTGCCATTCTAAATTATCGCCTAAACCTGCAAAAAATAATAAAAATAATTATTTTTACTGTTCCCAAGTTACTCGTGGCCGTTTGTTACTCACACCCCCTCGAAAGTTACTTTACCTTCTCCCCCAAAGGAAAGTGAATAGTCCATTCGAATTCCTGGCCACCCAGTTTTCCACCACCTCCGTCCCCTGTGTGATTTCTGAACGACATTCTTCTTTCAACCGTTCTTCATTAGACGGCCATTAAACTAACACAGTTTCCGAATCGAGGCATTCGACGACGCGATTCACAGCCCTTGTAAGTTCCAATTTATGTTTTTCTGTTCTTTCTTTTTATAATGGGCAAACCTCGACGTCGAAGAATGGGATCTTCGAGTTACTGTATGGGTATGCATGTTTGTTGAAATAAAGTGATTAATATTTGAGATTGTGGTGTCCCGAGTGTCCTACCGGCTTTCCTTTTTGTTTTCAATCCGTTTACAAAGGGTAATTCCACGGATTAAGGGCAACAGCGGGGTTTAGTATTGACCAAGTAGACACATTTAGTTTATATCCAATGTGTTTCATTAATTATTTTTCTAATGGAAGGTGTGTTTCTGTTTGATGGAGAAAGGTGTTACAATCGGGGTTGGGCAAATTTATATTCTAACTATTCTATTTACCCTATCTGCACTAAGTAGCCATGAGTGTATAGTTAGCCCTCTCTCTAGTCCTCCATGCCTTCGTTTGATGCTTGGAGAAGAGCCAAATAAGGGGGTATCAGTGAATAGCTTCCTATCATAAATCCCATTGCATGGTCCATTGCCATCTCTCTAGCCCTCCATGCTTTCTAGTACGACACATTGACGTGAAACTCATCGAGCAGTATTTTCCTTATAGATGTGGCAGTTGGTCACCTCTTTATGCCGACAAACCATGACTGCAATATCTCTCCTATCACATGTGTTGTTGCGAGTTTGTGGTAGTTTCTTCACTCATTGACGGTGCATGTATGAATTAGGTTAGCTTGACGCACTTGGAAGTTCCCAGTAGCAACTAGAAGCACAACATACACCCGCCATGGACATGCAAGGCCAACACACTCGGCTAAAAGTAAAGCTGGACTAAAGCGGGTAGTCTTCAAATGAAATTTTCGGTTTATGGCATGAATGACCAACTTTATTTTGCAGTCGTTCTTTGATTTGAAGAATTGTCCCACGTAAAATGCGTCTCCCTCATATTGTACATCCTCAAGTGCGGCGTCAACTCCTACGATAAAACAACAAATAGTACCCGTTATGTTATAGGAAGGAGTACAAGTAAATAGTCCAAATACTATATAGTATAGTTTATTAACTTGAAACATTTTCCATTTAATGCAGTATAGTATATACTTATATTGTTCTATACTATATTAACGAATAATTCTTATATGCTCGCACCTGTTCCCTATCGATCGTTGAAGACCGGGGGTGCATCCCTACCAAATAGTGCCAGATTATTTGGGTCGTTTAGTATCTCGTGGAGTGCCTCGTCAAACTTCCCCAATGTAGACTAACATGTAGAGGAATCTCCTCACTTTTGTCTGTACTTGAGCTGGAGTCACCCTATCCAGTTGATGTGTCTGGAATGCGAGGTATCCGGAAAATTAAACGCCTCCTTACAGGTCTTATAGCATCTCCGATTTCTTCAACGCTTGGGTTTAGTATAGGGACGACCATCTCATTATCTGAGTCAAAGTCTGTATTTGTGTCCTTCTCCACGGGTCTTTTGTTCTTGCCCTTATCGTAAGCTCAAGGTTTAGGACTTACAAGGTGGATATCAGCACCCGGTTCACATATTTCTATTCCACCAAATCTGCGTGGAATAGTCTTCGACCTACTTGTTCTTATACTATTTGTTGGCAATGGAATGGAACATTCCGGTACTTCTTGATCACCTCCTCTCGACTTCGGTTGTGTTTGTGGCATAGTCAACGGAGTCTCTTATAGCACAAACTCGTGCCAATCTTCATCGACAATACCAGGTTATGCTCCAACCTTGGTCGGTTTCACAGTTGTTGTCGGCGGAAGGTCTCCCACTTCTTTGCAATGAGGAACGATTGACACAAATAGATTGACTTCTTCAATACATCGCCTCATTTGGATAAAGTCACCAACTTCTGTGTCGTCGGTTATATATCGAGAAATATCTAACTCTCTGTCGTCTTGGGAAATCCACTTCGGGTACTGATAGGAGGGTTTCACTGAGACATCTTTAGATGTGATTTGTAGGCGTTCCCTCACCGCACTCAGTAGCTTCATCAGTTTCATGTCGGTATATAGCTGAATGTATTGTTCCTTTTTAGCCAATAGATCTGGCTCAAAATTCCAACGATTTTCTGTGTCACGGACCCACGTCCCATGTATAAGCAAGACTTTATCCTGCCCTATCATCTGCAAAAAGACAAACCGTGCATACTTTACCATCCTAAATCAGTATTGAAAGTCTATTCCATATCTAGATTCTATTCTAAAGTCTATAGTAAATATTCAGTGAAGGAGATGAAGATTATAACTCTAAACTTATTAGGAGTGAAGATTACCTTCTCAAATCTGCTAAGCATTAACTATGTCTTAGCATTCACCTTTTTCACTTTGATTTTTTTACTTAGGTAAGAGATGGACTGACTGTAAAAAGTAAATGGTATACACCATTTATTGCAAAGTTGTTCTATTCCTATCCACATATTAACCGCAAAAATGGAAAAGTATACGGTTAATACATAAGTGACGTGGTTCACTTCTCTTTCCTTAAAAGTCAACAGTATGGAAATTACTTTTGTCAATACCTTCACTTCATGACGTCATCTCTTCCTCTCTCCTATATCGGTAACTTGCGCGTAAGAGGAGCAAAACCGGCGCATTTCGACCGTAATTATTAGATTACTAATATGTCCAAATCAATGTCATTCATCTAATGTGTCTTCAACTCTTGGGCATTTCGCAAATTCTCCCTAAATTCAAAACATAGAGCACTTTAACTTACCACTCAAAGCCTTAATCAAAACTGATCCAATCAGACATTTACAATTTTAAAGGTAGATGTCAGTTTGCAATATTGTATCTAAAACAGAACTAACGAAAGTATATTTAATTGATTGAACTACATTTACTGAAACCAAATTGAACCATATTTTTTATTCGGTTAAATCGGGTATCTATCTATTATTATAAAGAAGAGTTTGTCTCTCTTTTTTAGAGAGACACCTCATCAAATAAGTAAACAATAGGCTGACACGTGTCTTTCTTTTTTTTTCCCTGAGAATTTGAACTTACGTTTCAATTAATTGGGTTTTTGTGGTTCAGATTTGTGTTTGGGCTTCAGTATGATAACCAAATAAGTCCAACCCAATCGTCAAACCTCTCTTCTTCCCGTACGGCGACCATTGAAACTAGGGTTCATCGTGTTCTTCGTTATGTTACTAACCATAGCCACAATGATATATTCGACTGTGTTTTGTGAGACGAATCGTTATAACGATTCCCTGGATCGAGCTGTCTTTTTTTCGTTCGGTCCCTGTTTCTTATCCCCTCCCCGAAAACCGTTACATGATGAGTTTATTTCAGAGTCATTAACAACGTTCTTAACCTTTTTCGCGATTTCTCATTCATTTCATCCCCCCTCTCTTCAAGCCCGTGCATCTCCAGCTATAAAAAGGTGAGCTTACATTTATCCTCACAAATCCAAATAACAATTGAAAATATTCTCTCAGTAGAATGGCGAACTCATCTATACGACTTGCTGATTTGAAGGCTGGTCGTCGAAGAGTTCTTCCTTCGAGGTTTCTGGGAAGCAATAAACATGAAACATGCTCCTCCTCTCCTCGACTCTAAGGTAATTCTGGTGTGAAAACTCATGATTATCGATTTTTTTTTTAACGGTGAAAACGGTGATCACTTATATGTGACATTGACATCATGATTGTTGGAAAGAGGCAGTATACACATTTTTTTATCCACATTTAGTCGAGTTCAGACATTGAAACCAAACTCCAGGATGAGAAAGTTGATTCTAGCTGGTAATGGCAAGCAGTCTCTAGTTTCGTCGTCTGAGTGCAAGCAAGTATAGATGAGCTCATACAGGTTCAAATTCAAAGGTTTGTATATATCACAATCTCTCTCTTGCCTCTGAGTATAAGCAAGTATTCTTCTTTATGAATTCATGAACTGTAAGTCTAAGAGAGTATGGGTTTTAGTTTAGTGAAATATATTCTCTTGAGATGTTGATTTGGGGTTTTTGATCAGGTTTCAGGAGAGATTTTTGGATTCAAGAGAAGCAATTAGGATTAAGCTGGAAGCAGTAAAAACGTAACAGACAAGTGTAATGGTAATAAGGATGATGCAAAGCCCCTTGAGCCGCCCAAAGATTACATGTTAGAAATAGAAGGGGTAAGGCAAATCGATTTGATTTTCCTTTACAGCACATGTTATCTCTGATTTTATTGATCCATTAATTAAAACGGAGCTACTGGTCTGTTTTCAGACATCATAATCTAACATCACCTTTAGGAATGTCCTCGAAATGTCTAACTTAACAGATAGGGTCACAGTGTCATGTTCCAAACGTTTTCTGACAGGGGAAGTGCATCCAGCCAAAGAGTATTTAGCTAGCTCAGTGGTCTGGTTCGTATCTAGCCTGATTCAGAGATGCCGAAGGGGGAGACCCTTACTACCGTTGAAATCTTGGTTTCCCTCAAACATGAGATGTCCCAGGTACTATGCAGATAATAGAAAGAAATATATATGTATTTGGAGCCTAAGCTAACCCTTATAGTTACTTCAGAGTTGAGGTTGTTGCGCAGATACGTTGTGTAGCTGCATACTTCCTGAGTCACTCAAGCGTACAGCGAGTTTTCATGATCCTGACGGGCAGTGATACAGAGGAAGAAAACGAGAAGAGAAGTCTTAGAAGCCCATTCAGTTGTGTCATATTTCGACATCGTCTTTATTTCTACAATTACCTTCTAAGAGGCTGCCTACCTCATTTTGCAACTTACACGATCAAAATCTGACAGCAGCTCCTTGAAATAAAGGTAGAAATCTGTGGTTTCTCTCATTCATTCTCTAACTACCAGCATGCTTTATCTTTTCCAAAACATGTTTCTTTTAATTAGTTTCTTTTTGCTTCCAAGATTTGGATTCATTTCATATTCTTTTGTGTCAATCATGTATCGCTGCAAACTTTGTTTAAATCTAAATTAGTTGTGTCTAACTTAAAACTTTATATATAAAGATAGTTTTAGAATCAAACATGACAAATAAAAGCGAAACAAAGGATGTTTGTGGGGAGGGTGCTGGGTGTCTTTAGTCATATCTTTTTCTGAAACTCTTATTTTTAGAAAATTATAAAAAGTTCTCATTTTTCAGTCTCTTATTATTTTTACTAAATTTATTAACACGATATTAAATAGTCCATATATTTTTAATGATTAAGTATAAATTAAACACAAACCAATTATAAATATTAAATTTTAAATAATGTCTTAACATAATTTTAAATAAGCATTTTTAATGATTAAAGAAGATTTAAACCCAAACTAATTAGAATTTTTTAAAATTAATAAATATTGTAGCATAAATATTAATAAATATAAAATTAAAATTTTGGTGGTACTAATATATTTATATTTTAAATACTTTCAAGAAGTTATATTGTTTATTTAAACAATATAACCATTTACATCATATATTTTATAATTGAAATAAATATTAAAATATTTACATAATTTTATAATTCAAATACAAGTAAATAAACTGAAGTCATTTATCATTTGATATCATAAACCATAAAAAAAAGAGAACTTATTAAAATAAGTATTCAATGATTTATATTGTTTCATTGAGTAATATAATCATCTATAATATATATATATATACATAATCATCTACATCATATATGTTATATTATTTTAATATTTATTTTTAATATATATTGGTTTGAAATAAATATTAAAATCTTTACATAATTCTATAATGTAAATAAATTGAAAAGAATACAAATAGTCTTTTACCATTTGATTCATAAATAAAAAAACAACATAACTTATTAAAATAGTATTAATAAATTTAGTTATATTAATCTATTTGTGTTAAGCTTTAAATTTGAAAAAAATTAATGACCAATGTTAATCAAAACTTATACTTAATAATACTTTTAACATTGCATATAAGTAAATAATTTTAAGAAAAAGCAGAATATTAATAAATACAATAAAAATATTTCAATTTATTGATGACATATAGTAAAACTGTTAATATGTGATAAGCTATTTATATTAAATAAATATAATGTCAAATCATATTCAAAATATCGTATTAGTTCTTAGGCAACGATGCCCCAAATAATAAAAATCAAACAAATTATTGGTGGAAGTCAATATAACATTTACAAAATACAAGCACTCATTTCACGGACTTTGGGTTGCAATCTTCAATGTTTAACACTAAACACCCTATAGAACTAACAAATTCTTGAAATATGTAAGACCACAAATGCTCTCTAATTCTAATAGTACACTATCTAAACAAAAAACAACATCACTAAATATACCTTAAAAACTAAATAATAATATTTGTTTTATTTTTTTAATTAATTTAAATTATATGGTTTATTTAATAATTTAAAAATATGTAAATCTTTAGACAGCACGTGTTATGTTTTATGTTGGTTAACAATGATAGGTAAAGTT
Source organism: Moricandia arvensis (assembly GCA_905132765.1). Classification (NCBI taxonomy): domain Eukaryota; kingdom Viridiplantae; phylum Streptophyta; class Magnoliopsida; order Brassicales; family Brassicaceae; genus Moricandia; species Moricandia arvensis. The sequence continues at coordinate 59,065 of CAJHQP010001835.1, forward strand.
TATTTTTTACATAATTTAAAACTATAGATTTCAAATAGAATGTAAAAAATAAAATAAATATTAAAAAGAGAAAAAAATTATATGTTGAATATCAACCGCAATTCTGAATAATACCAATGCTGTAAAATAAATACATACTAAATTTTTTTTAAAAATTATTAATTAGATAAGAATATGTTATTAATAAAAATAATAAACCTGAATCATAACTATATTTTGAAATTATTTTTGAGCTTAGAATAAACTAAATAAATTTTTTTCTTACTTCCTACGGGCCTACCCTAGTAGTTTCTAAAAGAAAATAAAAAAAACTCCAAACGAACGGGATAAAAACCGGAAAGTACTCTAATTTACCCTACTTACAAAAAATTTATTCTTACTACCACTTCTATTTTCTCACTATCCCTCCATTTCCTTCTTTCCATTCTTACCCTTTCTTTTTTTTATTATCTTTTTTTTTTTATCAAATATAGCGGGACCCACACTTTACTTTTTTTCTTTTTTCTCGGGTGGATCCCAACTTAACCTCTGCGACCAATTTTTTTCCAATTTTTTTTTTTAATTCTTGTTAAAATGAATTATTAATGGTTAATATTACTAAAATTATGGAAACAAACTACAAAATTCGGTTTATCTTAAAGTAATACTTTTATAAATAAGAAAATAACAAAAAAAAATTATTTCAATAATATTTTAATCAAAAATTAATTTCAAATCTAATTTTAATAAAATATTTATACATTTTTTTTCCTAAACTATTTTTCCGTTATATAACATTTATCAAATTTAAAATAAGATATTTCATATTTTAATCAACAAATAATTTAAAAAAATATTTATATAATTTTTGAAGAATATTTCAAAAATAAAAAATTTAGTAAAATATATATTTAAATAATTTTTAATCACAAATATCAAAATTTAAATTTAATAAAATATTTATGTTAATTTCGGTTATATAAAATATATCAAAATAATAGTTTAATAAAACATATATTTCAATAATATTTTAATCAATAATTATTAATAAAATATTTTCCTTAATTTAAGTTTTTATATCTTTTATATATCCTTCAAATTAAAAGTAAGAAATTTCACTTTTATCTTAATCATTTTTACCTTTATTTTTTAAGAGAGAAAAACATACTTATAACTTTTGGATTAGTTAATCTAAGACTTAGGATTTAGAGTTGAAGGCTGGAAGTAGGGTAGGGTAGGGTGGGGTAGGGTGGGGTAGGGTTTAGGAATATAAAATTTAGAATTTTAATTAATTTTTTTTTAAAATTGCCTCTTAAAAAGTGGTATTTATAAAAATGTCTCTTTAATGAAGGTAAAAGTGAAAAATGGTACAAGGAAATTGATATTTTTGATAATTCTCTTTTTTTCTTTAATGTTATTTACTAAATGCTTTGATTTTATTAAGAATATGAAAGCATTTAAATCATTTTTAATCTTTGTGAAAAATATTAAAATTACATTCTTCTTGAAATGAAAGGATATATATTAATTTATTTAAATTTGAAGATTTGATATTATATTTTTATTTATATAAATGTGTAATGTGGACTACTAGCACTACTAGTACTACCTTGTACTACTATGGATTACCTTGAACTACTATGTATTATATACATTTCTAAAAAAAAAATAAAAAATTGGCTTATTATATATTTTAGCAGATATAACTAATATATTTTGAATTATATGTCCACATATGTGTTTAGAATTCAAATTAGTTATGAAATCTTTAATATTTCTTAAGTTGTTAGAAAAATTATCATTTCCACATAAACTTCCTTATACTTCCATATCTTATGTCTTGATGATGATGTCATAATAAGGTGAATCACACAAATTACATATTTTCAGAAGTTTGTTTCTACAAAAGTGTTATATACCATCTAAAACTTTCTAAATGCATTGGTTCAACTCAAAATATTTTATTTTTCACATGGTATTACTAATAAATGTTGAAATTAGTAAAAATATTACTATGAACAAGATAATATTACTACTACCTTGAGTACTACTACGTGTAAATATAATAATAGTTTTTTTGAATATATGTCATGTATACATTTTAAATGAGTAAAATTTAAGTTTTATTTTAATAATATGTGTTAAATATGTTATACATGTTTTATACATGTTTGATTCTTTTTTTAATTATCTTAGTAATACCTAGTAAAACTAGTAGTTCAAAACTCTTCTTGCATTTAGTGTTTTATCTTTATTTTTACTTTACTTAGTTGTAAATATAATACTAGCTTATGGTATACATGTTTACATGTATGATTTAATATATTTTTTTTTAAAATATAGATAAATGTTAAATACAAATTTTTAAAGAAAAAGATTCTGGAGCTATACGACCAACAAAAGCAATTTTTGTTGCTAGTATTTCATTTTGAAACGTAGCAAATGATAAAAGTCTATTAGATTTTTCTTTGTTCGGAAATTCTTTAGTCATTACAGTACATTTGGGTTGGGTTTATAACCTAATGAAAAAATTGGTTATCATAGATTAATTAGAAATTATTTTAAGATTTTATTAAAATTATATACAAAATGTAGTTATGTAAATAGATATATAGATAACACGTGTTAGACATGTTATTACACGTTTTTATGACTTTAATTTGTCATAATAATACTTAATAAATTAGGGTTTTATTAACCTTATATACAAAATATAGTTATGTAAATATATAAAAAATAACATGTGGTCCGGTGGTATACTCCTTATTTGTTATCAACACAGTTCCGGGTTTGCTACTTTCTTCCCATTACTTTAAAGAAAGAGATCTTCTATTTGATTTAATACGACCACCAACAACAATATTATTTTACCAGGAATTAACATAAGATTTTATTTTATAAAGAAAAATTATATACAAAATGAAAGTTATGTAAATAATCTCAAAGATGACTCGTGGTCTGGTGTTATATTACTTGTTTGTTAACTAGATAGCATGGGTTCAATAATCAGTTTCGTTACTTTATTTGGTTTGAATTTATTTTATTTTTAAAACAAAATTATATTTAAAATCTAGTTGATGTAATTATTCACAAAAGTAACTTGTGTTTTGGTGGTATGCACCTTATTTCTTAACTTCAACTTTGAATTTGATTCACGGAATTGTTAATCCTTTTTCAATTTTTTTAATAATTGACAATTTCTTAATTATTTCTTCTTCATCCTATTAGGGTTTTCCGGATTCTACAAAAAAAGTTGTGTGGCCACCATGGAATTTTTTGACAGAACCTCTATTTTATGGGTTATAATTATTGTTTACACATTGAAACTATAAATTTATCCATATTCATCAATTTTGAAATAATTTTTTTTCTTCACCATTGATATGGTTTAGAAGCGTGAAGAGCAGAATATTGATATGACATTGAGCTCACCAAATTTATTCAAAATCGCAATAACGTACTAAAATATAATTTAAAATACAATTTATCCAAAAACACAATAATTTTTTTTATCTTCACCATTAATATCTATCTAAAGGTATAAAGGTTGAAGAAAGAGAAGAAGAAACACGTGTGTGTGGGAGAGGAGAAGGGAGAAGAAACACGTGTGTGTGGGAGAGGAGAAGGAAAAAGAAACCTTTGGACTAGTTTAGAGGGTTTAGCATAGGTTGAGTTGTAGTTTAGATGATTCATTAGGGGTATTTTAGTATTTAGTCAGATTTCTGTAATTAAAAGAAAATAAAAAAGAAATCATTTATTAAGAGGGACAAAATAGAATAAACTTGGGAGGTTTTAGGGTAAGTTAGAATAAAGTCCATAAAAACCTCATTTCCCGTTTTATTCGTGTGGGAAAGAAAAATTCGATTCCCAAAAGAAAGCTAGGCGATGGAGTCTCGACGGCATCCTCGCGCTGTCGTCGATCCAAAAGTCCGTCAAGTCGGTTTCTTCACTTCTTCTCAACCCGATTCGACTCACCCACCCGACAAGATCGGCTCGGATTCTCATCCCGTTTCCACCATTTCTGCCTCCCGCAACTCCCTCTCCCCCGTCATGATTCCTCCGCCTCGCCACAACTCCTCCGATACTTTCCCTCTCCGTGCCGTCTCTCCTTCTTCCTTCTCCTACTCCAGCCGCCGTGATTTCCCAGACGGTTCAATGACGGCGTCTCCCGGACGCGTTTCCAGGGGGAATTTCTCGAGATCTTTTCTTGCGTCGTCGCTTCCAGCTAGTGGATTAACCACTGGACTCTCTGGTACTCTCAGTTCTTGGTTGGTTTGCTAGTTGGTTTCTGAATCACAATGTTTAGTTTGTGAATTTTGCAGAGAAGATGCAGAGTGACCAGAAGAAGAGCTCCAAGCCATTGAAAGAGAAGACCACAAAAGCTGAAAGACGAGCTCTTCAAGAAGCTCAAAGAGCTGCTAAAGCTGCTGCAAAAGGTGCCTTTTTGAATATATACTCAATGCTTGAATGAGACGTAGAACTGTGCCAAATTATGAATTTTTTCTTTTTTTTTTTTTTTTTTGGCTGTATCAGCTGAAGGTGGGAAGGCGCCTTTAGTGACCTCGATAAACGTTAAAGCTGCTAAACCAGCAAAGCCCTCTTCTCAGAAGAACGATGTTGCTGCTGCTGTTGCTGAGAAGAAGGGAGGCCCATCTGAGAAAGATAGGAAGAAAGATGCTCCGCATCCCCGCATGCAATATGATGATGAGAGTAGAGTCGTGAAGGCGAAAAGACGTGCTGTTGTGAAACAGACCGAGGCTAAAAACAGGGTTGAGCTGTTTAGGCATTTGCCTCAGTACGAGCATGGGACTCAACTTCCTGATCTAGAGGCAAAGTTCTTCCAGCTTGACCCTATGCATCCTGCTGTCTACAAGGTATTTACTTGGTTACATTTTTGTATCTATTGAACATATTGATAATCTGTAAGAACCATTCGTTCTGATGAGTGGTTGCTACTGAATGAGTATCAGTTGTTCTTGTTATTAGGTTGGTCTTCAATATCTTTCCGGGGATATATCTGGTGGCAATGCCATTCCAGGAGGTGGTCAAAGATTATTTGACACCGCCTGAGAAGACTCTTAACAGGGACATGACTGCAAAGATAAGTAGCTACGTCTCTTTTCTCATAGAATGCCGCCCGCTTTCAGTTATTATGGGAAACGCAATCCGGTTCGTGAAGAACAGGATCGCAAAGCTGCCTATAACACTTTCTGAATCTGAAGCAAAGGCTGCTCTTCACTCAGATATCGAACGGTTCATTAACGAGAAGATCATAGCGGCAGATAAAGCGATTGTTAAACTCGCTGTTACTAAAATAAGAGACGGTGATGTGCTTTTGACCTATGGATCTCCAACTGCTGTTGAGATGGTGTTAGTACAGGCACATGAACTCAAGAAGAAGTTCCGTGTCTTGGTGGTGGATTCTCGTCCGAAGCTTGAAGGGCAGCTACTACTTCGTAGATTGGTCAAACGAGGGATTAACTGTATATACACTCATATTAACGCCATTTCGTATATAATGCACGAAGCCACCAAAGTGTTTTTGGGCGCTTCATCAGTTTTGTCAAACGGAACAGTTTACTCAAGGGTCGGCACTGCTTGTGTTGCAATGGTTGCAAGTGCGTTCCGTGTTCCTGTACTTGTATGCTGCGAAGCCTACAAGTTCCATGAGCGGGTGCAACTGGATTCCATATGTTCCAATGAGCTCGGTATGCATCCACATCATCTCTTTCTGTATCAGATCTTATGCCATCTCTAGTTTTGTATTTGGCTTTGTAGTTTTCTTCTTTTAGGTGATCCAAATGCTATTTCAAAAGTTTATGGAAGAGGAGACATAAACTACTTAGATGGTCTGCCCTACAACGCAAACTTACAGTTTCTGAACTTGATGTAAGCTTCTTTATGCTCTTGTACTACTGTTCTAATCTGCTGTTTAAGTCTAAATACGTTTGAGATATTTGTATTGACAGGTATGATGCTACTCCGTCTGATTACCTTTCCATGATTATAACAGACTACGGCCTGGTAAGATAGATCAACATCACATTAGGGTCCTCTAAAACTCTCATCTCTAAGCATTATTCATGAAGAATCTCAAACACGGCGCGTCATCTTTCTCTCTTCTTGTCAGATACCTCCCACGAGCGTGCCTGTCATAGTGAGAGAATATCAGAAAGAACATTTGCTTGTCTAAGCTGCTTTATATAGTTTTGCCCTCATGAAAGGTGAAAGCTCCTCTTCTTCTTCATGTACCTCAGGCTCTTCTCGTCACAAACCCGCATAAAATACTACCGGCACTGCCTCCCTCACCCGCTTCTTTCGTCACTGAGTACCTGATTCACTTTTTTTTGTTTGCCTTTTGACATGTTTTTGTTTTAGAAACTCTGTGAAGAGTGCGATTCATTAACCGCCTCTCCGGGATATCAGTGATATGCTTTTGACTCTTTGTCTGCTCTTGTTATGAGTGAAGGGGCTTCTCTTATTCTCTCCCCTTCTAATGAATGTGCATACAACAAATCTTTCTCAAATGCTTTTTCTGGGTTCTCATAGTTTTTGTGGCTCTTAAAATCACTTCAGATAAAACTCAATTTCATCACGAACGTTTAAAAAGAAAGTTATGATTAGAATGGGCGATAGGCGGGTGCAGTTACTGAAACGCACAAGTAGTTTCAAGTCTTCGACACTAAATTGGCTTCAAACGCTAACCAAACATGTATCATTAATGTCAGCATGATCCCCAGGACTTTCAAAATCATGTGGAGTCAAGGTATTACATGAATCTCAGATACAGCAACAAGAATAATTTTTCATATCAATCCAGCTTCTTAGTACATTGTGAGAAACCATTCATTTACGTCAAGAAAAAGAGATATTAGAGCAAAACCTCATTAAAGATCATCTTTGTTATGTTTTCGGAAGCAAGAGCTAATCGTCCTCTGGAATGAATGGTCTATGTCAAGACCAAAAGCCGCAATAGTCACTTCAGATGTTGTTGGATTAAGTAATGCCCATTATAGAAATGGAAACGATTTTAACATTAATCAAAATCATTTACTAACCAAATCACTTTAAAATACAAGTATCAAGAAGATTTTTGATAAAAGAATTTCAAGTCTATATAAACAATGTACAAACACGTTACCATTATAAAAAATGTTTTCATCAAATTATATACAACTGGTTTATTTTTCTGTTTTTCATAATCATATAATTTATTGTTGATATCCAAAATACAACAATTCCACTTTTACTTTGTTTGGCAAAGGCTTGTGGGTTTCGGGTCAACACGAATTGCCCTAAAGACATTTGAAGGTTTGCTTTGTTAATCACATCTAATACAAGTTTGATCTTGTTCTTCTTTTCTTCAACACATTGAAGACTCGTTAATCTAATTCTAACATGCTTTTTTTTTATTCTCAATTTTTTTTGACAATTTTTTATTCTTAAACTTGGTTATCATTAAGGAATTTGAGTTTTGGTTAGGAATTGAGGAAAAAAGGATACGTTTCGGGCCAAAAAGATCCAAACAAACTTCTTAAATTAATTGGGTTTGACTAAAGCCAAATAAGCGCAAATGATGTTCGTGAAAACGAGTGGACATCATCCTCATCAACATTATCATCATAATTTTTACCATTGCAACATTTATTGAGGGAATTATCTAAGTTACTCTTAACAACATCTTCACCCACCGGCCATGCAACCTTACTATCATAAATATTTATATGATTTTGATTATCATCTGTTACAGTTAAAATGGAACGTGACAGATGGCAGAACGTGTGTGGAAGAGTAGAAGAAGTTGTTGGAGGTTGTTACGAATAGAAGACAGAGCCAATGAATTCAAGACATGTGGAAGAGCTTGAGTCATAAGAGTTAACTCAGCTGAAACAAATTCCTGGACATGTAAGTAGATTCTATGTCACTTTCATTAGATTCATCAGAAAAATCGTTCTTTCTAGAACTTAGTCACGATCTGTATTTCGTTGGATTCTTATTGTTTGATGATTATTCTTCTTTCAAGATCTTCTACATTTGAATCACATATCACTGTTTACTTTAACGGTAACTCTGATTCATACCTTAACCGGTAGACTGAACCTTACATCCTTGGAATTGAAAGCTCAGGTGATAAAAAAATGGCGGACACCAGAGCTCAAGCATTACTGAAAGGTACAGTGATGCATGAAACAGATGTAGCCGTGGTGAGCAGATTCGACGCTGTAGAGAAAGAAATAGTTTTATAGAATGATAAAAATGATTGAAGGGATGAAGATGTTCACGAAGTGATTGAAGCTTTCAAGCTAATGACAAGTTAAAACGCGATGAATGCTTCGATGAGTGGAGAGCGAAATCCTGGTGGTGTGGAGTTTCAAGGTGACCGTAAGCGCTTTACTTAACAAAATCAGCAAGATAATTACAATGGTATGACAAGGTTAGCTAAAATTGATTTTCCATAGTTTGATGGTAGGAAGTTTAAGGAATGGTTAGGTAAGGAAGAGCAGCTCTTTGAGACTGATAATACACCAGAGGAATCGAAAGTAGGGATAACATCTATCCACTTTGATGATGAAGCATCAACTTGGCACAATACATTGAGGCAAGAAGATGAAGAAGCATTGGTGTTGAGGAGTTAGAGAGGATATAAGAATAAACTCAAAGAACGATTTGAGGAAATTTTGGATGATCCAATGGCAGAGTTGAAAGAGTTGAAGGAAACCGAGGGCATTTCAGAGTATCATACGAAGTTTAAGTTAATCAGAACGAGATTGATTAAGAATGTATAAGGAGTACTTAATGATGCTTAACTTGCAGTACTGTGGTTAGATACAAAAATGCACATAAGAATGTTCAATCCTCAATCTACACGTCAATGCTTTGTGCTAGGACGACTTTATGAGAAAACACACCCACATAAAGCAGTGAGCACACACAGAACAATCATAAACCTCAAATGAACAATAATCAACAAAAGGGAGTATTGCAACCAAGGAAGGATCAATGTCATAAATAGAAGGAAGGTAATGATAAGCTCAAGCCATTCTTATCTCAAGCATAAATAGTGGAAGGAGAGCTAAATGCGTGTGTTACTATTGCGATGAGAAGTTTACACCAGATCACTACCATAAACACAAGAAAACATAGTTGTTTGCTATGGATTTTGAGGAAGAAAAGTGGTTTCCATGTGAAGAGGTGGAGTTAGCAGAGGGAGTGAGTGAAGATAAAGAGTTAGCCCAAATCTCATTAAATGTGATATTTGGAGTAACTGATTACACAACAATGAGATTTAGAGTACTCAAGGGTATATTCTCATTGATTCAGGATCCACTCACAATTTTATGGATAAAAAAATGGCAGAGATGTTGGGGTGTAAGGTTGAACCTTCAAACAAATCAAGAGTTTATGTGGCTGATGGTACTAAGATTGCTATTAGTGGTCATATCAATCAGTTCAAGTGGATATTTCAGGAACCATTTATTCTGAGATGACATGATGGTGATTCCGTTAGGTTGTTATGATATTGTGTTAGGGATACAATGGTTGCAGAAGTTTGGTCTTATAACATGAGATTTCAAGGAGTTGGGAATGCAGTTTAAACGGGATAATAGAAGGATAACACTACATGGAATCAAACCAGATTCAATCCGGGAGGTCAAATCAAAGAGATTGGGGAATGTCAAGGAGAATGACATATAATTACATATGAAATGTAATGAAGCTGACACTGAGAATGATGATTGGAGAGTGAATGTTATTACTGCAGCAGAGATGTTTGAGAAGAGTGATCAGTTAGTGGAAATGCTAACAAAGCAGTTCAAAGACATATTCGAAGAACCAAATGAGTTTTACCACCTTTCAGACTAAACCACAATCACAAGATACAATTAACAGATGGAGTAAATCATGTGAACCAAATACCTTATAGATATGCAGTTTTTCAAAAAAAAATGAGATAGAAAAGAAGGTACATGACTTACTGAAAATGGGCACGATGCAACCAAGTGCTAGACCTTATGATTCACATGTTGTGTTGGTCAAGAAGAAGGACAACAAGTGGAGACTGTGTGTGGATTACCGAAGTTGAACAACATGACAATAAAGGATAGAGATCCAATTCCTTTGATTAATGTTCTTATGGATGAACTCGGTGGATCGGTGGTATATTCAAAAATTGATCTAAGGGCAGGGTATCCTCAAGTAAGAATGGAGAAGGATGATACACATAAAAATGCTTTTAGGACAAACAATGGGCATTATGAATATGTGGTGATGCATTTTGGCTTGACAAATTCGCCTCCAACATTTCAGGGTTTGATGAACTCAGTGTTTCAGAGTTGTTTAAGAAAATTTATTCTCATTTTCTTTGAGGACATTCTAATTTACAGTCAACCTTTGGAAGAACACTTGGTGCATTTGAGAAAGGTTTTCGAGTTGATGAGGGAGAACCAGTTGTTTGCCAAGAGAAGTAAATGTGCTTTCATTACAAGTAGAGTGGAGTACTTTGGACACTTTATTGAATCTCAAGGCATTTCTACTGATCTTACTAAGATTAAAGCATGGGAGGTATGGCCTATACCTAAGAATTTGAAAGCCTTAAGATGATTTTTGGGTTTAGCAGGTTATTATAGGCGGTTTGTACAACATTTTGGTGTGATGCAAGGCCTTTGACTTCATTAACAAAGAAGAATGGGTTCTTGTGGAATGATGAAGCACATGAAGCTTTTGAGAAATTGAAACAAGCTTTATGCTTTACACCCTACACCAGTAATGGCTTTACCAATATCTTACAAGAGGTTCATTGTCGAAACTGATGAGTGTGGGTCAGGCATAGGAGCAGTATTGAGGCAATAAGGTCATCCACTGGCTTACATTAATAGGCATTTGATGGGAAAGCAATTGACCTTGTCGATATATGAGAAAGAGTTACTTGCAGTTGTGTTTGCAGTGCAAAAATGGAGACATTACTTACTCTGTAATCACTCCATTATTCGGACTGATCAGAGAAGCCTCAAATACCTGATAGAACAATGACTGAACACTTATATACAGCAGCAATGGTTACCCAAACTCTTAGAGTTTGGTTACGAGATTAAATATAAAAAGGAAAAAGATATGTAGATGCATACGCCCTATCTCGAGTAGAAAGCTCAGAAGTATTACACATGGCCATGACTTTGCGGAAATGTGACTTACTGAAGAAGATACAATGTAGGCAGACAGTGACCCAAAGATTAAACGAATCATCTAGGAGATAACAAATACACTAAGGTCTAAGAAGTTTTATTCATACTAGAACCTTTCACCACATTACATGCTGTTTATGCATTTGATTTTATTAACCTTTTATTTTATTATTATATGAATTATTTTGTTTAAGTTTGTATTTTTTTATAAATCTTTTATGAACTATATAATTTTCTTTAGTTTTTGCTTATATTTTTCTAGTAAATTTGAAAATATCTTTCTAAAAATATATACTATGTACCACATATATTTTAATATTATCAAATAAACTTTCTATTTGTGAAACCAAATACCAAGTACATGAATCAGTTTGATATTATTCAGTTGTTATTCTCTTTTGACTTATACATGATATAAAGTTATATTTTGTTGTAATTTTTAATTCTCATTTAAAATTTTGAGTAATGCTTATGAAATTGAAGTAAATTCTTGTTAATAGTGTTATGGTGAATACTATTTTTTTCTGCACTATTTTTATTAGTTTTGATATATGTCACATATGGTTGATTAATATAAGTTTTAATTTTTATATATTTTAGGATTAATGCATTCACGGATCTGATTGTTATTTCTTTCAATTTTAATGCTTTTAATTTTTTGAAAGTATTTATTTTCATCATTAAACTTGCATTTATGTTGTTTGATCGAGAAAAAGTCATTTATAATATTTAGGCATATATTTATATCTACGCAAACTCAAAGATGTTATATAGAAATGGGTGAGTGTGTATGTGCCTATAGAAAATATATACATAACACCTTTCTATATTGAATATATTTGAGAGAAGTATCAAGCTGCTGTTTCAGATTATGTTGATATTTGATAATATTCTCCTACATAAATGCATGTAATGAATCTATACATTCTTCGTTTTTTAGTTTCCAATGTTAATAAAATTAGAATATTATTTACATATGTATAATTGTTTATTATTAATTAAGATTATTATAGTTTAATTAAATATACACAATATTTATGTAGTGTATCCATATTTTAGGAATATTATCTGTAGAAAAATAAGTAAAAATAAAACAATATTTAAATTTTAAAATTTTCATTTCCAATAATGTTATTATATAAAGAACACTTTTATCTCCTTTTCTTCACGTCATCAGATAGGTGAAGAAAAAGTTGACACCTGTCGTGTTTTAAAAAGTTGGGTCTTACTTACATGCTTCATCGAGACTGATCTTGTTTTATTTCCAAGTGTTATGTTCACGAGCTTTAACTTTTGGGCTTAAAAAATAGTATATTCACCGACTTTACTTTTGGGTTTAAAAATGCAATACATAAAGTCACGACATTTTCCACATTCTCTTCTTCATTGATACCATATGTAAATTAGGGTTCTTCGTATTCTCGATCTAAAAATAGGTGAAACTACAATACATTTTCTTGAATCTTTGTTTCGATATTCGTTCCTGTCCTTTTGTCTGCGATTAATCTCCTCTGATTCGTTACTCGATGAAGTGCTCAATCACCATTTACAGCCTCTTAACTCCTTGGACCCACACAAACCACGATTCTTCATTCAATGCTCTTTATCTCCCTTTTAGGCGGTGAAACTCAACCTATAAAAAGGTCATTCTTTATCCCATAAACATCATCCTCACCATCTTACTAATCTTACAATGAAAGGTGCATCCATGGACCTACGGTTATCTATGGGCCCGCAACAAGTCGTCCGGGATCGGCACTTGAACCCAGTCAAGCCAACCAATTCCGTGCACATTGTGCAAGGACTCGGCCGTTTATGCGGCTGTTCGGTCGTCTGAGTCATCGTCTTTGGCACGTTCTTCATCTTATCTCAATTCAGCTGATGGGTTTCAAACGAAAGGTTAGATCATCAATGAAGAAACGGAAACGATCTTTGACGAGTGGCGACGGAGGAGAAACGGAGGAGAGAAAAGATTTGACGGTGGATTTCATGCAAGTTTGTTGCTTGAGGCAGAGATTCTGTACCAGTTGGAGCAAAGATTAATATTGGCAGAGCTTCCGAGGAAGCCGCAGCTGTTAGAACAAAGATGGTGGCCTTCCTGCGTTCACATCGATGCTTTTCCGCCATAAATATTAAGAGTAAGTTCAAGGTTTTAAATCAAAAAAATTCAAAAAAGACATTTGATTAGAAGAATCTACGAATCTGCAAGAATTTTAAAAGAAAGAACATGATACTAACCAGACAAAGATGAAAAGAAAAAGTTGAGATGGAAAATTTAATGAAAAGCCAGCTTCAATCCTCTCACTAATCGACTCCCTTATCAGAAACATGATCTCATCCCTTCGGCATCAAAATGAGGCCTTCGCATCTGAAACCATGGAACTCTAGTTTTCCATTCAGTAATGACCATTGTCGTTTGATCACCTTCTATGGGGCTTCTTCAAACTAAGTAAAGAGGCTCCTCCTCTTGGGCTTTCTATTCGGGCTTTCTCTTCTTCTCTTTATTTATTGGAGATGTTTATTTCTCAAATTTGGGATGTATTAACTCTTTGGGTTTCCTATTTCAATTATGTCTTACAATTGTGAGCATGGCTGGTTCAAAAAAAAAAATAAAAAAATTGTGAGCATGGGATTGTCTAGAACTTTTAATATTTTGTAATCTCTTGCTATTTTTTATATTACTATGTGTTTTGCAGCACCGTGTACATCAATAAAAAAGTTGAATTTAAATTATATTTAAAAATTAAATTCTATTAATATTTTCTATTTTATTATTTTTCTACTTATATTTTAATAAAATTTTTATTTTAAACATATTTGAAATAAACATTTTGATTGATTTCAAATTATATTTAAGGAAATAAGATATGTATATTTATATATATATATATATAAATTATAATCTTAAATATATTTTCAATTATTTATTTTGGTTGTATATTAAATCAATTTGTAAAACGTTTTTTTAAAAAAAAATTGATAAAAAATATTTATAATTATCAAAAATAACTAAAAATTTCTAAAATTTATAGATATCAAAAGTAAAAACAAAATGATTTTACGATTAAAAGTTTATAATGTTTTTAAAAAAATCTGTATAAAATTTGGAAAATCTTATTTACCAATAAAAACTGTATGATTATAAAAATAGTCTTAAATAATATTTCAAATTTGTAAACTACTTTATATTTCTAATTATTATGTTATTTAATGTTATATTTAAATTAATTTATTTAAATAAAGATGTATTAGTTATATCCATATTTTAAAAAGTTTACCAAAAACATAAATCTACATTAAATGTAATTTTCATGTCATATTTATTCGTAAGTCATGTCATCAATTCTAACATGTTATGTCATATTTTTAGTGAAAGTGATTGTAAAGATCACATGTATTAAATAACTTCTCAAATAATATCTAGAGAATTGTACCAAATTTTTAATAAAAAAATAGTTTAATAAAAAGCGCAAAGGCTGAGAAAAGATGAGAGAAAAAGGAGTGGAGAAGGGAAGTTATGTTTATCTATTCTTGAGATAAGAAGAAGAGGAGGCCCTGTGAGTCTTAAAAATGTCTACAATCGTTCAGTATTTTAATAAAAAGCGAGAAGACTCATAAAAGATAGTTAAGAAATCCTATATACATTATTTGAAAAGTGATTTATCACGTGTTACTACCACATTTTATTTCACTAAAAAATGAGACATGACATATTAGAATTGATGACATGGTTTATGCTAAATATGACTGGACAATTATATTTAATTAATTTCTATTTTTGGTAAACTTTTTAGAATATGTTAGTTACTCATATATCATCATTAAATAAATATATTCAAATATGACATTAAATAAATAATATTAGAAATAAAAAATAATTTGAAAATTTTCAAAATATTATTTAAGTATATCTTTATAATCATATAATTTTATTATTAAACAAAATTTTCAAAATGTTATAAAATATTTTTAAAAAATTATAAATTTAAAATCATAATACCATTCGTTTCTTTTTGTTTCTACAAATTTAGTTCTTTTTGATAATTATACTTTTTTGATTTTTTAATTTTATACAAGTCGATTTCATATATCTTAACCAACCAATAAATTAAAATCTATTTAAGGTTATAATTTTAAATATATACATATCTATTTAAATATAATTTAAATAAATTAAATTATTTATATCTTAATTTTTTGTTTTATTAAATCAAAATTTATATTAGAATATTAGTATAAAATAATAATATCTAAAATACTAAGAATTGTTTTGATATAATTTCAATTTTAAATTTGTATTGCTGCATATGGTGCAGAAAAACACTAGTTAGAATAAAAAAAAGAAATTAATAAAAAGAAGTGGGTCCACCGATCGTAGACATTTGATTCCATGACATGTGAACCAAACATTTTAAATTTCAAGACTGGTTCTTTTTTCGGTTTTTTTTTTGTCGGGCAAACATTATTAAAAACCCAAAACTTGGACAAATCTTTTACATAACAAACGAAGTCCACACCCACAACATTAAACACTGATCTTTAAGAAAAGATAACGATTACTAATTTAGAGAAGACACATGTGGTTAACGTGTTACAATAGGTGAAAGAGACGAAGCCTCATCGGCACTGGCTTGAAATTCCGATTAGTCAAATCCACTAAGAATGGCCGAGGATCTCCAAGATCCAAATAACTCGCAATCCCTCATTTTCAATCTAAACACCTTAAGAACAAAGCCAACCCTTCATCCAAATGAAAAGCTTTGCTTAAAACCTGTCTAAAGGCCCCATCAAGGGTTAGCAAATATATTACTTTCGTTAGTAAGAAGAATCAAACAACTTCTGTAGAAGAAATTTCTCAAACAAGCATACGGAATATAACAAATATCTAAAGAGAGGAGAAGATAAGGACAAAATGCTGATCTGTGCCAGAAAACAAAACATCTGAAAATCAGAAAAGTTTTGGATTCACAACTACTTCATCCAAGAAAAAAGGAAGATGGTTCCCTCTATCTAAAAGATTCAATTGAGAATTGATTATCTAAAAAGTTTGAGTTTTTGTTCTATTTAGTAATATAATTTATGCTGTAAAAGCATATTATAATTAGGCTGAATCCTAATAACACTGCAACAATCTGGCCCGTGGAAACTACACGCCCGACGACCCTAGGCTGGCCTTGTAAGGCACCGACCCTAACTCCTCACATGTGAGTTCCTCACGGTCATACATGTAGATTTTGTCTAACTCCTCACATGTGAGCCCCTCACTGCTATACATGTAGGTTATTGGTGCGATTGGCGTTACTCGAACCCATGACCTCACCGTTTAACAACCTTTTCACATGAAAAGCTGTCACCAATTGAGCTGCAGATCAATTGGTGACAGCTTGTTGTGTGAGAAGGTTGTTAAAAGATGAGGTCTTGAGTTTAAGTAACGCCAAGCGCACCAATAACCTACATGTATAGCCATAAGGGGCTCATATGTGAGGGGTTAGGGTTGGTTCCCTACAGAGCCAGCTTGGGGTCCACAGGGCGGGTAGTTCCCACGGGCCGGGTTATTACATAAAAGTCAACTTTTATGTAATGGCCTACCCCGTCGAACCGGGGGATCAGCCGGCCCTGCAGTGCACCGACCCTAGCCCCTCTTCTGTGATAGAACCTGCCCGAATTCACCTATAGGCCTCGGCTCACAGGTGGGTTATTAATTCGTTTGGCGTTACTAGAACCCAATACCTCACCCTTTAATAATTCTTCCACAGGACAAGCTATCACCTATTGATCTGCACTACATGGCCGACTGAACCCCCGGTTCGACAAGGTAGACCGTTACAAAAAGTCGATTTTTATTGTAACAACCCGCCCTGTGGGACTCAGCTGACGCTGCAGCGCATCGACCCTAACCCCTCCCCAGTGATATAACCTGTCCTCTATGGCCTCGGCTCACAGATAGGTTATTGGTGCACTTGGCGTTACTCAAACCCAAGACCTCACCATTTAACAATCTTCCCACAAGATAAGCTATCACCAATTCATCTGCAGTTTAATTGGTGACAACTTGTCTTGTGGGATTGTGGGAAGATTGTTAAAGGGTGAGATCTTGGGTTCGAGTAATCCCAAGTGCACCAATAATTTATCTGTGAGCCGAGACCTCAAAGAGTAAATTGTATCACATGGAAGGGGTTAAGGTCGATATGCTGCAACGCCAGCTGGAAAAGAGAAGAAAAAGTACATCCCCGTTTATCCGCATTATAAATTTATAGTACAAAACATGAGTGGGACTGAATATACTATTATGTCTACATACAAACTCTTACGTACAGTCCACAAGTTACAAACTCAAACAACCACACTCATAAAATCACGTTTCCAAATTAAGTATGAATTATGGATACTTTGTTAAACCACAAAGGGGTATGGGCCAAACTAGGCTTGATTGTTACGTGGCAAAGTATAGGAGAATAAGACCAACAATCACATGTCACCACTACAACCTTAAAACCGGTCTGATATTTCCTCCTATTACAAGGAAATGATAAAGTTTATTTTCATAACTAATCAAAATATGTTAACTAATTGGTTCGAGTACTATTCCGAAAATCATAATTAATACGAAATTATTTCAACTCATTTAACCATTACCATCTAACGACCCGAATTCTCGGGCCCAACAAAGCCCAATTCATTTACAGAAAACCATCGGTACCTACCCTATAAATACTAGCCTCACCTCATTATTTAATTTAGAAAAGTGTAAGGCGTCGAATCTCTGCAGAAACTGAGCCGTCAAGGAGAGTTAAAATCGCCCAGCCGCCGTCACTGTCGAGATTTCCCAGTGAACCACTATTAAACGTCGCATGTAACCCAAACCGCCCATTTCCGATCTATGTTTTGTGTTGCCGAATCTTCTTCTGATCATATCTCTTAAACCGTTTCGTTTTTCGTGAATCTAAGGCCACTAGCATGTTCCTCTCCCCGAGACAAGTCTAGAGCAGGAAGCACTGACGGAGAGCCGCTGTCACGCACCGTCGGAAGACACGCGCGTAAGATCTATGCGCCGTCACAGACCGCCGGAGCCGCCGCGCATGAAGCCCACGCGCCACCGTCGCCGACCGCTGAAGCCGCTGTTCGCCAGAAACTGCCGTCTCTGACCACCGTCTGTTCGCCGCCGGGAAGCTGCCGCCATGTCGCCGCCGCGTCTCCACCGCCGCCGTTGACTTTGCTGGTAAGCCACCGCCGCCTTGGACCACTGCCGGCGAGTGGTCACCGGTGACACGCCGGTTGACTCGCTGACTCACCGGTGACTCGCGACTCAGTGAGTCAGCCTTTTGACCATTCAAGCCGGTTTGGTTTGTCAAATTGATTTTCGGTTTATCTAGTTATTGGAAATTGAATTTTGGTTAGGATTAAACTAGATTTAAATTGATTTGATTCTGATTCTATTGAAATAAATTCTGATTAAGGAAAACCAGTTGGTTCAATTCGATTTCAATTTGGTCAAGGGTTAACCGGCTTGGGTCAGAGTTGACCAAGTTGACTTTTGACCAGCGAGTTGACTTTTTGACCAAATCACCATTTTTCTGTTTTAACCGTTTGAAAGGCGTTTTGACTCGATTTTTTGCCTGGTTTCAGATTTGGAGTCTATTTAAGCACCATGAGTTCACAAATACTACGTTTCACATTCCTAAGGTGAGGGCTATTCCGTTAAATCTCGTCACTTGTGTAGAATTCTTTCTATCGTCGTTTAGTTTCGATGTGTTTCGTCTGTTTGAATCGAGTCTTGTGTGATAGTTAGGATTCAATGTAAACCGGAATTAGGGGGCTAGAATATTTAACTTGTTATGGATTGAGTGATGTTAAGTGATGTTATATATATATATATATGTATATACCTAGTTATGAGTAGGGACTATGTGACGAGGGCGGCTGTTCAGAGAGATCTGGACTAGCGACGCTTATGAGGGCGGGGGTTCGGAGACATTCGGGCTAGCTATGCATATTGGAGGGCGGGGGCTCAAAGACGTTTGGGCAAGTGACGCATATTTGTGTGGGGTGTGGTGCAGAGACGTTTGGATTCGACGTTTAGTGGTTACGGGCGGGGGTCCAGAGATGTCTGGGTTAGTGACGCTTATTATGACATCGTATATCCGTATGAGGAGAATGTGGGGAGTATGGACTAGCTATGTACTATCATCGCATTGTTTGTTTTCTGTTACGCTCTAAGCGTCGTGTTTGTTCATGTTAGAGCTAAACTTCCATAGTGGGAGTTCTATTTACTTAGTCAGTGATTTTCCTGTTTAGCATCCCATACCTCACTGAGTGACTCCCCTGTTATTCACCCCTCTTCCTTTTCCCTTTTGAGGTGAGACTGACAATCAGGAGTGATCATTTTGGGCTGGTGCTTTTGAGCGTTCTTTATCTTTCTTTTTCAGACTTATGAATTATGTTTTATCGATATTTATCCGGACTATTTATATTTATTTGGAGTTATGGTGTTTGGAGACGATTTATGAGAATTAATAAATGGAGTTTTCAGAGATTAATATTTATTTTATTATTTGAAAATGGGGCTATTACAATTTGGTATAAGAGCCAGGTTCCGTCCCGGCCCTGACTCGGGATGGCGATTCGTGGAGACTCGGTTTAAATCAGTTTTAGACAATTTTCGTAAAAGAAAATAATAGCACATTTCTGTCAGTATTATTCCTTGAATAACGTTGGTATTCGGTTCCAGTTGAAGTTGATTATTTTGCTTTTTCTTTCAGATGCCACCATGGCGAAGAGCTGGTTGTCCTCAGACCGCCAGAGCTGCTCGAGAGGCTGGAGATGAGCATGTGCCGTCTGCAGCTTCGCAGAATACGGTTCTGCCAGTTGATCTGGACACTTTGAGGCAGATGGTGCATGATGCAGCTCGACAGGCTGTTCATGATGCTGCTCGACAGGCTGCTGAGGAGGCAGTCCAGCAGGTTGCCGAAGAGGCAGCTGCTCAAAAGGTTGCTCGACAGTTGGGTGCAGCTCAGCAAGGACCCTGCAATCCTTAGGTCCAGGTGCAGCATGGGCCGCAGATTCATGTGCATCAGGCCGCGCCAGATCAGGTTCAGGGGGACCCATTCCGGGTCAGGAACCCCCCGTTCAGAAGGTTCCATGGGTTTTTCAGGTCCCACCACCGCCCCCTCTTCAGTGCAAGTTCCCGAGGATAATGAGTCGCTCCTCAGAGTGATGGGATAGTTGAAGCATGTGGATTTGGAGAAGTTTGGGGGAACCACAAATCCTACAATTGCTCATGATTGGAGACATAGGTTGGTGACATGCCTGGAGACCATCGATTGTCCACTACGGCTATGCCGTAATACTTCTGTGCTATATTTGCGTGGAGATGCAGCAGCATGGTGGGACAGAGTGCGATCGTTACATCATGGCGAGCTGATATATGAGTTCTTTCCCCAAGCATTCGACAAGAAGTACTTTCCCAGGGAATCCTTGCACCAGAAGAAGAATGAATTTGAGCATCTGAGGCAAGGTATTAGGAGTGTCAGAGAATATGAGTTGGAGTTTATTCGACTTTGCAGGTTTGCTGGAAATAATATGGATGAGGAGGACCTGATCAGGAGGTTCTTATATTGGATGCGGGTTGATCTCCGCGGCCGATGCAGTGTGGTGCCGTACACTAGCTTGAGGGATCTAGTAGAGAAGGCTGTAGTGAGGAGTCATGTATTGCTGAGGATCAGAAGTACTCTAGGACAGCTCAGCCTAGGACGGGTTTGACTTCCGAGTCACTGAAAAGCCAATTGGATAAGACTAGGGCAGCTTATTGTGGCTGCCTAAGGAAGATGGACATCAGGAACTACAGAATGTTCCAGTGGTTGCAGAGTATGAGGATGTATTTGAGGCTTTAAAGGGGCCACCACTACCTAGAGGGGATACTTATAATTAAGTTGGAGCTAGGGACAACGCCGGTTTTAAGAGCTCCGTACCGTTTAGCGCCAACAGAAATGGCAGAGTTGAAAAAGTAGTTGGAAGAACTACTGGATAAGGGTTTTAGTAGACCAAGTACTTCACCTTGGGGAGCACCGGTATTGTTTGTGAAGAAGAAAGATGGAAGTTTCAGACTTTGTATCGACTACAGAGGCTTGAACAAAGTGACCATCAAGAATAATTATCCATTACCGCGTATTGATGAGTTGTTGGATCAGTTGCAGGGAGCTTCATGGTTTTCTAAGATTGACTTGACATCAAGGTATCACCAGATTGCTATAGCTGATGAGGATGTGCGGAAGACGGCTTTCTGTACACGTTGTGGACATTATGAGTTTGTGGTGATGCCATTTGGGTTGACGAACGCACCTGCAACGTTTATGAAGCTCATGAATGATGTGTTTTGCGAGCACCTTGATAAGTGTGTGGTTGTCTTCATTGACGATATCTTGATATATTCTCGGAGCAGAGATGAGCATGGAGAGCATTTTTGGATTGTGTTGGGTAAGTTCAGAGAGCATCAGTTGTTTGCTAAGCTAAGTAAGTGTAGCTTCTGGCAGAGGAAGATTGTATTTTTGGGTCACGTGGTTTTTGAGGCAGGAGTTGCAGTAGATCCAGAGAAGATTATTGCAATATCAGAGTAGCCTACACCTAGAAGTGCTACTGAGATCCGCAGCTTTTTACGGTTGGCAGGATATTACAAAAGGTTTGTCAAGGGTTTTGCCGGTATCGCCAAGACGATGACACAATTTACAGGCAAGGACGTCAAGTTTGGTTGGACAGATGCTTGTTCGAGGAGTTTCACAGAGCTGAAACAGCAGTTGACGAAAACTCTAGTTTTGGTACTTCCTAGACCCAGGATATCATATAAGGTTTATAAGGATGCATCAAAGACTGGTTTGGGATGTGTATAGATGTAGGAGGGTCATGTCATTGCATATGCATCACGTCAGTTGAGACCTCACGAGGGTAATTACCCTACTCATGACTTGGAACTGGCAGCAATTGTATTTGCACTGAAAATTTGGAGGTCGTATTTGTATGGAGAGAAGGTGTAAATTCTCACAGACCACTAGAGTTTGAAGTATATTTTTACGCATGCATGCCTGAATTTGAGACAGCGTAGATGGATGGAGTTGTTAGTAGAGTACAACTTGGATATCACTTATCATCCGGGTAAGGCCAATCAGGTGGCATATGCCTTAAGCAGGCGACAAAGCAATGTTTCGGAAACCAAGGAGGTTCAGGAGCTAACTGGATCGCTAGCTAGTCTCAGATTGTGTGCAGTTACTGTTGAAAGGGAGACAGCTGGTCTTGAGGCCTTAAAACATGTATTGTGGAGGATACGCCAAGCTCAGGATAGTGATGAGGCTTTGGTTAAGCAGATGGAGATCGAGAGTATTGGATACCATACAACTTCGACTGGGATGTACATGTACCAGAACCGAGTTTGTGTGCCAGACGATAGGTTGTTGGGATGGAGATTTTACAGCAAGCACACCATTCACGTTTTTCTATCCACCCAAAAAACACTAAGATATACAGGGATCTGAAGCGCTATTATCATTGGACTGGTATGAATAAAGATGTTGCTACATTTGTATCGTAGTCTCAGTCGTGCCAGATGGTTAAGGCTAAGCATCAGGTGCCTAGCGGTTATTGCAGAACCTGCCGTTGCTAGAGTGGAAATGTGACATGGTGACTATGGATTTTGTGACTGGACTTCCGTTAACCTATGGTGGGAAGAATGCTATTTGGGTTATTGTGGATAGACTCACCAAGTCTGCTCATTTCCTAGCAATCAAGAAAACAAATGGAGCTGATCAGTTGGCACATATTTACATCAGAGAGATTGTGCAGTTGCATGGAGTTCCTGCTAGCATTGTATCTGATTGAGACACAAAGTCCACATCTGCTTTTTGGGGAGCCTTTCGGAAGGCGCTTGAGACAAAGGTCCTTATGAGTACAACTTATCGTCCACAGACATATGGACAATTAGAGAGGACTATGCAGACTTTGGAATATATGCTCAGGGGTTGTGTTTTGGATTGGGAAGGGAGATGGGGAAAGTATTTACCTCTAGCAGAGTTTGCCTACAACATCATCTACCATTCGAGCGTTGTGATGGCACCGTATGAGGCTCTTTATGGTAGGCCTTGTCCCACACCACTTTGTTGGACAGAAGTGGGGGAACGACGTGTCATAGAACCAGCAATGGTTCAAGAGACGGAGAGCAAGTGGGGATGCTCAAGAGTCGATTTATGGAAGCCCATGACGGTCAGAAGAGTTATGCAGATAAGCGCCGGAAAGATTTGGAGTTTCTGGTGGGTGACTTAGTGTACCTGAAGATGAGAACATTTTAGGGAGTATCTAAGACTCGGAAGCTAAATAAGCTTAAACCTAAATATATGGGACCGTACCCGATTGTGGAGCGGATTGGAGCAGTCCCTATAGATTACAGTTATCAGCGAAGTTGTCAGACTTCCATGATATGTTCCATGTGTGAGTATTGAGAAAAGTCGTAAGAGAGCCAGAGTTCATTTTGCAGCAGCCACCACAAGATCTCGGTAAGAAAATTGTCTGCAATTATTCAGCCAGTTGAGATTATAGATAAGCAAGTAAAAGCGGTTTAGGGGATGATGACCAGTTTAGTTAAAGTTCATTGGGAGAGAGACGAGATCCAAGAGGAGACCTAGGAGGATGAGATTCAGATGAGGATTGATTATCTAGAGTTTTTTCAGGATGGTATTGGGCAGTCGGTCCAGGAGCCAAATTCGGAGTCAGATTCCTTATTAGTGGGAGAAATTGTAACGACCTAGATTCTCGGGCCCAACAAGGCCCAATTCATTTACAGAAAACCCTAGGTAGCTCCCCTATAAATTCTAGCCTCACCTCATTATTTTATTCAACAAAAGTCTAGGGCGTCAAATCTCTGCAGAAACTGAGCCGTCAAGGAGAGTTGAGATTGCCCAGCCGCTGTAACCGTCGAGATTGCCCAGTTAACCACCTTTAATCGTCGCAGGTAACCAGAACCGCCCATTTCCTATCTAATTTTTGTGTGGCAAAACCTTCTTTTGATCATATCTCTTAAACCGTTGCGTTTTTTGTGAATCTAAGGCCAATAATGTGTTCCTCTCAGCGAGACGAGTCTGGAGCAGGAAGCACCGCCGCAGAGCCGCCGTCACGCGCCCTCACGCGCCGCCGGAAGATCCGCGCGTGTGATCCATGCGCTGTCACAGACCGCTGGAGCTGCCGCGCGTGAAGCACATGCGCTACCGTCGCCGACCACCGTTCGCCGGAGCCTCCATCTCCAACCACCGTATGCTTGTCGTTGGGAAGCCGACTCGTCTCCGCTGCCGCCGGTGACTTTTCTGGTAAGCCGCTGCTGCCTTGGACCACCGCTGGCGACCGATCACCGGTTGACTCGCTGACTCGCCGGTGACTCGGCGACTCAGCTGAGTAGACTCAGCGAGTCGACCCGTTGACCAGTCAAGCCGGTTTGGTTTGTCAAATTGATTTTCGATTTATCTGGGTATTGGAAATTGAATTTTGGTTTGGATTAAACCGGATTGAACTCGATTTGATTATGGTTCAATTGAAATCAAATCCGGTTAAGGAAAATCGGTTGGTTCAATTCGATTTCAATCTGGTTAAGGGTTAGTTGGCTTGGGTTAGAGTTGACTAGGTTGACCTTAGACCAATGAGTTGACTTTTTGACCAGATCACCGTTTATCTGTTTTTAACTGTTCGAAAAGCGTTATGACTCAATTTTTTGCTCTAATTTCAGATTTGGAGTCTATTTGAGCTCTAAGAGTTCACAAATACCACTTTTCCACATTGCTAAGGTGAGGGCTATTCCGTTAAATCCCATTACTAGTATAGAATTCTTTCTATCGTCGTTGAGTTTTGAAACGTGTTCCGTCTGTTTGAGTCGAATCTTGTGTCATAGTTAGGATTCAATGTAAACCGGAATTAGGGGTCTAGAGGATTCAACTTGTTATTGATTGAGTGATGTTATATATATATATATATATATATGTAGTTATGAGTAGGGACTATGTGACGAGGGTGGCTGTTTAGAGAGATCTGGACTAGCGACGCTTACGAGGGCGGGGGTTCAGAGACATTTGGGCTAGATACGAATATTGGAGGACAGCGGCTCAGATTTGTTTCGGCCAGCAATGCATATTTGTGTGGGGCATGGTGTAGAGACATTTGCAGTCGACGCTTAGTGGTTATGGGTGGGGGTCCAGGGATGTCTGGGCTAGCGACGCTTAGTATGACTTCGTATATCCATATGAGAAGAATGCGAGGCGTATGGACAAGCTATTTTTTATCATCGCATTGTTTTTTTTTGTGTGACACTCTAGGTGTCGTGTTTTTCATGTTAGAGCTAAACTTACATAGTGGGAGTTCTATTTACTTAGTCAATGAATTGCGTGTTTAGCATCACATACCTCACTGAGTTACTCCCTGTTACTCACCCCTTTTTCTTTCCCCTTTCAGGTGAGACTAACGATCTGGAGTGATCATTTTGTGTTGGTGCTTTTGGGCATTCTTTATCTTTCTTTTTCAGACTTATGGATTTATGTTTTATTGATATTTATCCGGACTATTTATATTTATTTGGAGTTATGGTATTTGGAGACGATTTATGAGAATTAATAAATGGAGTTTTGAAAGATTAATATTTATTTTATTATTTTAGAAAAATGCGGGTATTACATACCGACGCCATGATAAAACATAAGAATTAAAGAAAAATAGTTAACATGTTTGAAAGAAAGTAAAGAAAAAAACTCTTCATTCCAATTTACATAAAAAACAATGACATAAACTCGCATTCTCCACAGTGCAAATACGAAACAACAACAGTCCGTAAAGAATCATGAAAAATATGGGTCAAAGAACAATACGACTCGCTATATTTACAAACAAAATTCTAATTTTTTGTTCACAGAATATCAAATCCCGGGCGAAACGCGGGCTTCTCCTAGTAAATTGTATAGTTATGAGAACTCGTACAATTCAAAATTAAAGTGACATATCACGTGCAAAATATACAATTCGAGTAATGTTATAGGCCATGTTTGAAGTCTGTTATATGTATATAGGATGTGTTTTAGAGTCTTTTCAGATTCACGTGCATTTTGAAGCATTAAAGAGCTTATGAGGCTTTCTGGAGCTCAAAGAGGGAAGAACCCCGTAGCTGGTCAAAGTCAGCAATGTATGAGTCGAGACAGAGAGTTGCGTCGATCGACGATGCACACTTGTCGTCGATCGACGGTCAACACGCAGAAGCCCAATTCACAGAGTACCTTGAAGCCTAAGTCACAGAAATTACAAGATTGCCCCTGGATGAGTTTTACCTAGTTTATATTTTCTTTTCTTTTGTTTTATGCAAATGGAGCTCTTTTACAAGTTTAGAGATATTAGTAGTTTTAGTCGAGAAGATCAAGACTTCTTTTATGCTTTGTATTGGAACCCATTTTTCTATTCCTAATCTTATGCATTATTTTATGTTTATGATTATTTTCCACTTAGCTATGTCTGAGTAGATTTCTTGTTAGATTTATGGTTTATTAATGGTTTTGACGGATTAGCTAAACAATAAAGCTGCTAGGGTGATTATTAAATATATCATCAGTGTTGTGCTTATTGCTTGTGTTCTTGAGTAGCTACCTAGAATCCTGATATTATGATAATTGATATCTACGAGAGTAGGATCCTTATCTCAATTAACCTTGTTGAGCTTAAGTTGCTAGGGATAATCTAGAGATTAGTCTAGTAATTCTAAGTGAACTTAGTGAATCTGATTGTTTAATGCTTGACTAAGAAAGACATCGATCGATGCTGTTTGCATACCATCGCTCGACGGTAATTCCGAATTTGCATACGAAAGTTGTAGACTCTGAGATTAGCCATAGATAGATATTTTACTTATTAAATTCATGTTCTATGATTGAAAATCCCTTGGCTTCTATCTATTATAATTCACTACTTGAAAACACTAGATCTAGCTATTTTCCTAAATTGCTTGCAACCAACTCATTCCTGATTTAGTAGTTCTTAAAGTTTATATAGTTGCCTAGCATAACTATGTTGAATATCAAATTTATTGTGTGCCCTCGCTCTCTATGGATTCGATCCCAAAAACCTACAGTTTAACCTCTTATTTGAGAGAGTAAACAGTAGGACTAGGGTAATTTGTACACTTATCAAATTTGGCGCCGTTGTCGGGGAGCAAGGACCACCATCAGATTTGTTTTGGAAGTTTTGTCTAGGTTTATTTTTCATTTTAGTTACAATTTTTTTCTTTTGTGTTTCAGGTGCATGCCTAGTAGTACCAAAAGCAACAAAGAAAATACATAATTTTTTTCAGCCCCAGTAGAAATCGCACGTAGCATCTGCAAGGAAAAGCGACAAAAATCGATCGACACCAACACTTCTTCGTCGATTGACACTCATCTGCCGGCATCGATCGACACTAGTCCGGAAACATCGATTGACGGTGACTCCCGACCAGAGATGGTTTCTATGCTGATCGTGACTAGGAATGAGATAGGGCTGTGTAATGTAACATTGTCATAGAATTGATGATCAGTGTACTGTAATCCCTGAACCAGAAGAAGCTACTGTAGCTGATGCCAATGCTACTCAACCAAGAACATTGGTTGACTACAATTTTCTAGATTAATTCTACTCCAACAGATCTGCTATTCGTTCTCCATCTTTCCAGAGGAATGATTTTGAGTTGAAGCCAGCCTATTTTACACTTGTGGCACTGACACCATTTCATGGGCACTCCCATGAGCACCCTATGGATCATTTGGAGCGATTTGAGGATCTTGTGTCTGCCATTAAAGCTAATGGAGTCCCTAAGGACTATCTTTTGTGCAAGCTCTTCAAATATTTGCTTGCTGAAGATGCTTCATATTGGCTTAAACAGCTACCACCATGATCTCTTACATCATGGAAAGACATCAAAGCGTCTTCTGGCGTAATTTCTTTAATAATGCCAGAGCTGAGGATTTGAGTAGCAAAATTGCCACATTCACACAGGAGTCTGCAGAGTCTTTCAAAAACTTCTGTCTCATATTCAAATTCTACCAAAGAGATTGTCCACACCATGGATTCAATGAAGCAAAACTTCTCAGCACTTTCTTCAGAGGTATTGATTTGTCATACAAGATGTCTTTAGACACAGCCAGTGAAGGAAATTTCTGCACTAGGAGTCCTGTAGAAGCTACCAGATTGAGAGAGAATTTGGCAGCTAGCAACAACACCAAGAAAAATGATCATGAGAGGAGAAAATAGACCCCTACACTTACAAGGATCAGATGGAAGAAGTAAAATCCAAGGTGGATAGTGTGCAAAGGTTTCCAAAGAAGCAAGTTAGCTTCACAGAAGGTGTAGAAGCTATGGGATCTGACAATGAGAAAGGTGAAGAAGAAGATGTGAACTTTGTTTGAAATGGATTCTAGAGATATGGAAACCAGAGGAACATAAACTCTTATGGCAATGGTCAAGGAGTGGCTATAACCAGGGATCACAACAGCAAAGACCCTACATCAACAACATAACATATGGAGCCTCTAACTATCAGAACACCCCAACAAGTACCCATGAGAACAAGATTGAAGCCATGACTAATAAGGTTCTGGAAGGACATCAGAAGATGACAGAGACTTCAATGGAAAGATTGATGCTGTCTATACCAATCTCAACACAAAATTTGAAGCTCTCAACACCCATGTGAAGAAGCTAAAGAGTCAAGTGGTTCAGACCAGTGAGTGTGTGAGGAGACAAGAAGCTTTGATCAAGGAAAAGATTGAGGCTGGAAAGAAGCATCATGTCAGTGCCATCATTGATGATGATTTCTGGCAAGTTGTGGAAGAAATTAGGCATCAGGAGGAAAAAATTCGTGAGAATCCCCTGCCATGTTCGAATGACCATCGATCGACAGCCCAAGCTCACTATTGAAAGACGGTACCAGAAGAATCCCAGTATGAAGCGATGGACATCAATCGACAGTCGAACCCTACCATCGGTCGACAACTGATCGAAATAGAAGTATGTCGGTTGCCAAGTATTGAACTAAGCCTTATATATACTCATAGGAAATCGACCCACCATACCCAAACCCAGACAAACATATATTTCAATCCCTACGGTAATTAAGAAAGCTATGGATGGACATACTAGAAGAAAGAAGAAGATTCCTAAGCATCTTAGAAGGGAAGCTAATGAGAAAGAGATGAATAATTTTACCAAGAGAGTCCTTGGAATCCCTTTAGAAACCTCATTCTAGGAAGCTTATTTCACTCACAGATTATGGATGTTCTTCAGAAAAACCAAGGTGAATGATGAAGACATTGAAAGAATGTTAATCATCTGAGAGAGAAGATAAAGCAGAGGGTTAAGTTGAAGAAGAAAAGCGACCCTGGAAAGTTTAAGGTTCCCTGCAACACCATGGGACATGACTATCCTTATGCACTCTGCAACATTGGTTCTTCAGTAAGCATTATGCAAAGAACCATGGCAGAGGTGCTCAACTTAAAGGTGGAACCTTCTAGTGATTCATTCACTTTTGTGGATTGCTCTAAGGTAAATTCATGAGGCATAGTCCTGGTATGTTTGTTCTAAATTGCACCATCCACAATGAGACCAGCTTTCGCTTGTGCCTAACAACCTTGTTCAATGGAGTATATTCTGGCACATAACCTATTCTCGTAGTCGTCCATGTCCTACTTTCGAGATCCTAGTTAGCTACTCTAGAATGCAAGCATGAAGCACAACTCAATTGATGGATATTAACTCAACCTAGCAATCCTACTTTTGGGCAAATCCATGATTGCTGTCATTCAATCCTAAATTTAGTTGATAACTACTCAGACATAATTAAAGAAAGGAAAATAGTCTAAATATAATGCATAGATAGTGGAGTTCCAATACAAATCTCCTAAGGAGTTATGAATCTTCTCCCCTAAAAACCCTAGAAAACTATAACTCCATGTGCACAAAACTCTGCACTTCACGCACACATACACCTCTCTCTTCACCTCAATACATAAGACATAAATATAAAAACCTTAAAACTTAGGTCAAAACTCGTCCATGGCATTTTTCGTGATTTGTCTCTAACTTGGGCTTTGAATCGTCTGTCTGCGATTTGGACGTCGATCGATGGAAAGTGTGCATCATCGATCGACCTTGGTCTTTTAACATCGGTCGACGCCAAGGTTGTGTCGTCGATCGACGACTGTCTTGTACTTCGACTCCTTGAATGATCAGCTACGGATTCTTCTCTTCTAAATGTTCCAAAAGCTCCAAGTATCTCCATATATCTCCAAAACGTTTCTAGACCTGTAAATCCTCCTAAACATAGCATAGAAACACATAATAGACCCTAAAAAGAACCTATAACATGGCCTAAAACGGGTAATAAATAGGCTAGATCAACTCCCCTACACTTAACCTTTTGCTTGTTCTCAAGCAAACTATGTCTGTGAAAGATGTTTTGAAAAGCGGAGACTCACATAATGTCTAAGTATAACTGTCAC
The DNA here is from genome assembly GCA_905132765.1 of Moricandia arvensis. Taxonomy (NCBI): domain Eukaryota; kingdom Viridiplantae; phylum Streptophyta; class Magnoliopsida; order Brassicales; family Brassicaceae; genus Moricandia; species Moricandia arvensis. The sequence continues at coordinate 89,759 of CAJHQP010001835.1, forward strand.
CTTACTTTGTTGCAACCACATCCTATCAAGTCAATCACAGAGAAAATTCATATACCCTATCCTAGTATAGCAACCAGATCCAGTCTACCAACAACTTAGCAAATACTAGCCTGACTCACCTCTCTCCTGATTTCATTTTTTGCATAAAATAAAAGTGTACACTTTACCTTGGGAGTATCGATCAAAGGACACATGGACTCTTACCTCTGCAAGTGTTTGAACAAGCATGCACAAAGTCTTCTCTTATTTCTTTCTTCCCCATTCTCTCTCTGAATCTTTTTAGATCTTAAACTTAATGGACAATGATGCTAATACAGTCCATCTTGCCATCTTATTTTTGATTTTCTTCTTCTTTTCTTCTTCTTTTTTTAGTTTTTTTTTCTTTTGCTTTTTGGGAAAGTTGTAGGCGAATAGTAGGGTCATGGGTAATGTACCTACCTCTCGCTTCCAACAATATGTGATCGTTCATCCAAATTAGAATAGTGGGGTCATCAGTAATGTACCTACCCCTCTGCATCTCGGACATGCTGGATTCTATAGAAGATTCATTAAAGATTTTAGTAAGATTTCTATACCTCTCACATCACTCCTATGTAAAGAAATGAAATTTGACTTCACACCTGAATGTCTCAAAGCTTTCAAAGAAATCAGCCCTCGTTTCTGCTCCAATTGTGCAAGCACCAGATTGGACCCTACCTTTTGAAATAATGTGCGATTCCAGTGTTTTCGCTGTTGGTGCAATGCTTGGGTAGAAAAAGGATAGAAAGCTGAACGCTATATACTACTCTAGTAGGACCCTCGATGATGCACAACACAATTATGCGACAACAGAAAAATAATTATTAGTTGTAGTGTTTGCTTTTGAATTTTTTGCTCCTATCTAGTCGGTTCAAAAGTAATTGTTCACACTGACTATGCCGCCTTTAAGTACTTAATGAACAAAAGGGATGCGAAACATATATTTTTAAGATGGATTCTCCTATTACAAGAACTCAACATAGAAGTCAAGTACAAGAAAGGAATAGAAAATGGAGTCGCAGATCACTTATCCTGAATAAGAGTCGAAGACGACATTCCTATCAATGATTTCTTACCTACATATAACGTCTACCAATTAGAACAAAATTTTATTGGTAATGTCCGTTTGACACATGAGGAAGAATCGATAGACAACTTGCAAAGAACATCGATCGATGGTACCCCTAAGCTGTTGACCGACGTCATCATTCCACTCAACATAAATGTTAGATGTAACCCTTCGATTTCTGATCACGATTCTCCCGGGGGTAGAAGTTTAAGCCGGGTGTGTGTGCGTTGAACACCACTATTAGACCCTGGTACGCGGATATAGTAAACTATCTTGCGGCTGACGTAGAACCAAAACTCTTTAAAGGATATCACAAAAAGAAATTTCTAAGAGAAATTCGGAGATATCTCTGGGATGAACCCTACCTTTACAAACACTGTTCTGATGGCATATACAGACGATGTGTGCTGAAAGCGAAGCCCAAGATATCCTGTATGCTTGGCATTTTGCCATTTTTAAGGTAATGTAAAAGATTCTACAAGCAGGATTTTGGTGGCCATCTATTTTTCAAGATGCTCAAGCCTACATAGCACAGTGTGATCCCTGTCAGAGGAGAGGAAAACTCAGCAAAAGACACAAAATGGAACAAAATTTCATACTTGAAGTATCAACTTTATGGCCCCTTTTCCTTCCTTGCACGGGAACAAATACATATCCGTCGCTGTAGACTACGTAACCAAATAGGTTGAAGCGATAGCCACTTCGAAAAAATGACGCTGATGTAGTCGTCAAACTTTTCAAAAATATAATCTTTCCCCGATTTGGAGTTCCACGAATTGTAATAAGTGACATAGGTACTCTCTTTATTAACAAAGTGTTCGGAAAACTACTCAAGAAACATGAAGTTCACCATCGAGTAGCAACACCCTATCATCCTCAGACTAGCAGACAAGTAGAATTATCCAACCGTCAAATCAAAGAAATCTTAAAAAGATGGTAGGATAAACCCGTAAAGACTGGTCTTTAAAATTGGATGATGCACTTTGGGCTTACCGAACCGCGTTTAAAACACCATTAGGAACCACACCATTCCACTTACTCTATGGAAAAGCATGCCATCTCCCAGTTGAGCTAGCGCAAAAAAGTAGAATGAACCATAAAAAAAAACAAATTTTGATGATAAACCTGCTGCAGAAAAGAGATTAATCCAATTGAATGAACTGGACGGATCAGGTATCACGCCTACGTGAACTCGAAATTGTACAAAAAGTAATTAAAGCCTATCACGACAAGAAAACCATTTCTAGGCATTTTGTACCTAATGACCAAGTACTCTTGTACAACTCTCGGTTTACTCTATTTCCCGAAAAATTGTGTTCTCGTTGGCCAGGACCCTTCACCGTGAGAGAAGTTACACTTTATGGAACAATTTGTTTTGATTAACTTGAAAGGGGAGGACTTCACACTGAATAGGCAAAGAGTAAAGCATTACTCGGCTAAGGCAAAAATCCCACGCCCTCAGACCATGCGTCTAGAACTGCAAATCCCGACTTACAAACCCTTATTGTCAAGCTAACGACCTTAAACAAGCGTTGAGTGGGAGGCAGCCCACTATTAGGCAATTTGTTTTTCATTTATTACTAATTTTCGTATTTCTTCTATTTCATAAAAAATAAAATAAATCAAGTTCCCATCGGTCGACATCAGCCATTCACCATTGGTCGACGATGAGGATCAGTCACCATCAGTCGACATTCATTAACCACCATCAATCGACACTATTCATAGAGTTTGGTAACCTCGACTTTCTCTCTACCTTTTACTTATGATTTTGTTTTTCCTTAACCGAACCTGACGGGATGACACTGGGGACAATGTTATTTAAGTCTAGGGGAGGTTCGCTGATGCTTTTAACTATTTAAGCTTTTATTTATTAAGTTTTTCAAATAGTTTTATTGAGTCAAGAAGGGGATTATGATCATAACATATTTATTGACTAACCAGACTATAGGACTATTTTAGACATGTTGATTGCATAGATTACTAAAGATGCCAAACTGGATCATCCTGCAATTAGATCACACTTACTAAGAAAGATTGAAGGAACCAGAGCTGATCTCCAACCTAATTCTGACTATTTTGCTTGATTTGGGGCTTGTTATACTTCAAATCTGATTCTTTTTGCAAGTTTGTAAGGTCCTAGTCTATGTATTTCTGATTTCCCTTCTCTCTCTCTCTTCAGGATATATAAGAGAAGATTGAGATGATTTCCTGATATTTAGAGGGGTAGGTACATTACTGATGACCCCCATATTCTAATTCAAAGGAATAATTACACATTGTTGGAAGCGAAGGGTAGGTACATTACCGATGACCCCATTATTCACCTACAACTTTTTCCAAAAAAAAAACTGAAAATGAGATGGCAAAATGGATTGTATCAACATCATTGTCCATTGAGTTTGAGATCTAAAATATTCAGAGAGAAAAAAGGGAAGAAAAAGATCAGGAAATACACTATACCTATGTATGCAGATTTGCATGAGTTGAGCCCATGTGTCCTTTGATTGATACTCCCAAGGTAAAGTCTGCACTTTATTTTTATGCAAATAAATGAGATCTATAGAGGGGTGAGTCAAATTAGTATTTGTTGAATTGCTGGTAGAATGAATTTGGTTGTTATATTAGGATAGGGCGTATAAAGTTTCTCTTTGATTAGCATTATTTGATGTGGTTACGATATAGTAGGGATAATATTTATACTTATACATTATGTGAGTCCCAGGTTTTTAAACCTCTTTCACATGCTACCTTTGTTTTGCTTGAGGACAAGCAAAAAGTTATATGTAATGGTTTTTACCTATTTTCACCCATGATATATATATATTATTGTAGAATCTTTTATATGCAATTGGTATTGTTGTAGAGTTTTTCAAGGTTCAGGTACATTTTGGAGAACTTTGGTGATTCTGGAGCTACTTGAGGTGTAGAACTGCGCATACACGTCAGATGTTTAGCTTTTGATGTAAATCTTTCCATGGTGAGATTGAGCTGCGGTTTGGACAAAGGATATATATTTGAGTTAGCTTTCCAATGCCACTGGTTTGAGATCCATCTGACGGTTATATCTAAAGGTATGCCCGTTTTACTGAAGAGTGGTGTGTCTGCCTCGCGAGAGGAAGCTGTCGAGAAGATGAAAGACTGTCGATCGACGGCACAGCCTTAGTGTCGATCGACGGTGATCCCAGAAGACAGGTACAATTTGTTACAAGACGAACTGAAGCCCATAAACCTCCACAAATTACCAAAATACCCTTGAACGTGTTTCTGCCCTAATTTTTTTGTTTTGTTAAGCCATTGTTGACAGTTATGTTTTACTTGTTAGAAGAGAAGAGCTTAGGATTGGAGAGATAGATCTGAGCACCTTTACAGAGAAGATCTTAAACTCTCTTAAACTCTTATCTTATTATTTTATGCAATTCATTCAGTTATTTATTTATGTTTCTCATAATCACGTCTGAGTAGTTCACTGTTAGACTTATAGTTCTTTGAGGGTAGTAATGGATTGTTGATCAAATAGAATTGTTAGGATAATCATTTAGTTATTTGTTTAAGTTGTTCTTAATGCTTAGTTGAACTTGATAACTTCAATCCTAGATTATAGGACTTAATAGCCCAAGCGAGAGCATGACTGTAACCCTAAAACATAACTTAAATAATCTAAACAATTAGTAATAAACGAGAGTTAAATTAGAATTTTGAGAACACATGAAACCACGAAATAGTAACCGTTTAGTAGCAGCGTCGATTGACACCACACAATGGCCATCGATCGACACCGAGTTGAGAATCGCGAGAGTATTCTCCTGAACCTTAGAGTTTAAGTTTGAGAACCACACTTCATCAAACCCCTAGCATCTATTAAGTCTACATAGTCTAGCTTACCTGAAAGTTTCCCCTAAGTCTAATATTTTCCATAGGTCTTTACAAACCAAATCAATCCTGAAATCACTGCTTGCTAATAAACATATACTGTCTAGCTTTAATTCGAAAACAATAAGTCTATTGTGCAATCCTATAGTCCATGTGTATTCGATCCCTAAGTACTACACTAAACCTCTTATTTGAGAGAATAAAAGTAGCTCATAGTGTTAATTTGAGATTACACATAAAAAGCTACATCAACACGAATGCGATAAGAGATGCTGTAGAGTTGTTGAGATTATTTTTTGTCTGTTTAGGTATGTTGTTAGCGTTTAGACGAATTTAGATTGTCATTGGCCTTTTGGACGATTTCAATGGGTCATTTAATTGCCTAATGTCTTACGAGTTTTCTTTGTCGACAGCGTTTTCTTGATGTTAAGGCAAAAAGTTTTTGAAGTATGGGAGTATACGAGTATAATATACATACCTACTCCCTTTTTTTACAAAAGAAAATGGCTGAACCGATCTTTTGAAGGGTTGTGTACGTTTTTCTTTCAAGGATTAAGATCACACTGGAATTATGACTTCGGTTGTTTTCTGGTTGGCGACTTGGAATGGGTTGGTTTTAAGAAAAGTTTTAGGAACTAGTCGACTTTAAGATGACGTTCGTGACTCTAGTTTTTTCTTTGGTTAGGAATCGAGCTGAGAATGCTTGAGTGTGTGGCGATTGTTTCTCGGTTTTTTTTGAGAGATTAGATCGGTTTACAAGTTCTGCCTGAACAGTTGAGGAACAATAGAACGAGATAAAAAAATTCGCCTAAAACTTAGTTCGCTAGACTATCCACCTAGATTCTAAGTTCCCCAAAGTTTACGACGGTTCTAAGACGTTTCACTTTTTAGTATTTTTCTTATGAGGAATTCTAAGTCTGATAACATACCTTAGTCTTATCAGAGATTCAGATTTGCCTCTTCTTCATTTTCTCTTCTTCTCCTCATGTCTTCTAATCTGATTTTTGATTTTCTTATTGTTAGTTTTAACAAGAACGGCTATGTATTTCATCGAAAGTTTTTGAGAGTATGAGTATGTATTTTATCGAAAGTTTAGTCGGCATTTAGGAATGACCACTTTCGACTGAATGTCAAAGAACTATGCAAAGTTTGATTCTGATTTTTCGTATGATTTAATTTTCAACAACACTCTGATGAGAATATCGAGCCGGTGAAGATATTACAATGTCTAAGTTTCTGTTTTCGTTTCTTTGTACCGATGGTTTTACTAGAACGACCAAGTGCGCTTTGTATATTGTTGAAAATTCTACAAAATGTTTATGAGTAGATGTTTCGACTCAACGGGGCAGAATTTAATAAATTTGGATTGCGTCTTTGGAATCAAGGAACTTTACAAAATCATTGAAATAAAGTGAGGAGAAGCAGATGAGGACTCAAGGAAGAGTGAAGTGGGCAATGAGAAAAAGAAGCAATGGATTCGATGTCAGTCGGGTGAGGTGAACATTTTGTCAAACTGTGAGCGAACTGGTCCTGTCCTAGCCTTTACTGTATTCATTTTCTGTTGATTGTTTCATATGATCTAGTTTGGCTTCCTGAAGGTTGTCGAATTGTTTTGCAATTTTTTTTCGAAGAGGTTGTATTGTTAAATACTGTCTTGTTAAATTTTACGAAATCTGTCTCGTAAAATGTATTCGAGTTTAACTTTACAAAAACTGTTTCGCAAAATGTTATCGAGTTTTATTTTTTGAAAACAGTTTAATAAAATGTTTCCGAGTTTTATTTACGAAAGTTGTTTCCTAAACTTGTTTTTGAGTTTGGCTATACGAGAACTGTTTTTTTTTTGGAAAACTCACGTTTTTTCGTCTGTTCCGCAAATCTAGTTTCTGAGTTTTAATATCAGAAACTCTAGCTGCTACGAGCTTAATTATCGTGTCCAAAATTTATCAGAAATTTTCGCATTTCCTTAGGATTGATCTGAGGGAGTTTCAAGTAATTTTTCCGAAGTAAGCTTAGTAGACAAATATCGAGAATTCGCAGAATATGTTGCTACCCAAGCGACGTTCGAATATTCTCATAATCTTAAGTTTCAGACAAATTTTTAGCAGGGAGGAGCAAGATCTCCCTTTTTCTTTGTTCTATATTCGTCAGCCGTTTTAGGTTTAAAGTGATTCTATAGAAATCAACTTCATTTTTCAGAATGTCATTCGGAAGAATTACGACAGTGAGGAATGAGCATCCGATGTGTTATCCTTCCTTTTTCTGTGAGTAACCTAGGATTTCTCTGAGATTTTTGGGAAAGCAATTTTTTTTCAAAAATATTTTTGGTAAACGTTTTTTGGTTGAACCCCTTATGCGTCTATAATTCTCCAATTAGGTAATGAGACGATCTTACGGGGTTTGATAGCTTTTATCATTCCCTTTCTTCTTAGACAAAGAAATCGCGAGCTCGATTTGGTTCTCTTCATGTGGCAAAAGTCAAGACTAGGTTTTCGATTTCATTGAGCGCTGCAGCGGTTGCGTTAGCATTGGCCACAAGAGTAGTCGCCTCTGGATTTGTGTTACCAGCGTTGTTGTCGTCATTGACAGTGTCAACGCGAGCTGCGAGATATCTCCCTTACTTACCGACATCAATTCGATCAAGCGTTTTGCGGCTGTGTGAGTAAGAGTAATTCGCCCCCTCCTTCTAGCACCGAACTGTGGGAACCGAAATCTGCACTGCCAAATTTGTTAGCAGAGAAATAGAGATTCTCAATTTTTCTTTAGGATCCGGATTCTCTGCGAGGGCCAACGACAATTGATCAAATAAATGAGGAAAAATATAGAAAAATAAATATGAATTAGGAATAGACAGATCTTTATTTCGAATCCACGTAAGGGCGTTGCGATCATTACAACAGAATGTAAAAGCTTCGGCCGCCAGAGCTGTCAGCGAGTTTTCTAGTTCTAGCCACGTAAAACTTAAAACCTAGTTGAATCGTAGCTCTATAACAAAAGACGAAAAAGGTACAAAATTTTTTTGATTGATTTTTGACTGAACCTTGTGAATGGCTGCCTACATACCTTTTTCGAATATCAAGCGGAACATATTTCATTTTACAGAGTTTGAACAAGGGATCAAACTGCCTTTGCGAGTTTGTCTAGTAATCGAGTGCGATCATAGAAACAAGCATGTCGAAAAGAATGCTTAGAGTTTCTAAGTGCAAAAGGTATAGATTTATAAAATCTTCCATGTTCTCCTCGCCTTGCTGTCCTTATATATGCCTCCAAGGTTAGCCATCTTTCCATTTCTGCCCCTGATTCTAGTTTATCTCTTTGCAGAAGTTTTCATTTTTTCTCAACCTTCATGTTTATCTTGGAAGTTTTGCACTTATCTTCTTTTCCATTTATCCTCACCCATATTATATAAACCGTCATTTTTTATGGGCCTATTCTTGTTTAACCATTGTTGGGCTTTCGTCCTGTTTTAGACCTTTACAGGCCATTTTACTCCTTATGCATTTTTACGATTATTCTCGGAGAAATCGTTGATTTTGTCCGTTTTCTGTTTTCTATGTCGTTGGTCTTACGAACTGAACAAAATCAATTAATTAAGTCGAGGATATGATGGTGTTAAGTTAACCTATATCATCTTGAAATTTGAATTGAACTTTTACGAAAAACATGTGTTACTTGTTTTTTTTGTAAAATCTCAATGGAAATTTTGATTGACACGAAACGACAAAATTTTGATGAGAATCAAAGTAGAACATGAAGAGAGCTATATTAGGGAAATGAGAGCCAATGAGGGCAATGAGAGAGCCTTGAGGCTTATGTGGGCGATGAGGGAGCTCTAGGAGGGCGATGAGAGGGCCTTGATGGCCATAATGGCGATGAGAGAGCCTCTACAGCCATGAGGGCGATGAGAGTGTGTGTGTGGCTATGAGGGCGAGGAGGTGGAGAGGAGCTTTGATGGCAAGCAGGTGGAGAGGAGATGGAGATGGCGAGGAGCTAGTGAGGGCGACGAGATTCTATGGCGAGGAGTCTTGGTGGCGAGGAGCTCGTGGCGAGAAGTTAGTGGCGAGGATGGTGAGGGCGAGGAGCTTAGATGGCGAAGAAGGTGAGGGCGAAGCTGGACCATGTTGGGTGAAGTTTAGCCGCGTCGGGCGAAGCTAGGCCTCGTGGGGCAAGGCTATGAGCTCTGAGGCGAGGCTAGGTGCTCTGAGGCAAGGCTAAGGAAAGGGAGGAGCTCTGAGGAAAGGATGAAGAGCTGTGGGGAGAGGCTGAGCTCGTGTGAGGCGAAGCTGGATCATGTCGGGCGAAGCTGGACCGTGTCAGGCAAAGCTAGGCCGTGTCGGGCGAAGCTAGGGCTTGTGGGGCGAGGCTAAAGAGCTGTGAGGCGAAGTTGAGCTCATGTGGGGTGAAAATGAGATGAGGGGAGTGTGTGTCTTTCTTCTGTTTCCATTCCCTCTGTTTATCGCTTTGTAATCTTTCAGAACTATTTATTTTGTTTTACACAAGTTTTTCTTCCTATAAGTTGTTTTGTTGAAGATTATCTTACAGGCTTTCCTATGAGGTTCTTTTGTGGTAACTTTCTCATCTTTTGTTTTACGGAGGATTGTTTGGTAAAATTCATCATTTATCACAATAACCTTTCCTAAGAACGTTTTTCTGATCATTTTATGTTTGGATAGAAATTCTTTTATTACTTGTCCCGGATGAAATATGAAGTTTGATCTTGTATCTTTATGAAAATAGGTTTTTCTTATGCCGTATAGTTTCTCCTACATTTCCGGCTCATATTTTCTTTAGACATAATTTTCGGAAGATTTTGGCTATTGATTTTGCCATGATTGATTTTGACCCCAACAATACAATACCATAATATCTATTTAAAAGTAAATTCAGTATTTGTGATAATATAAATAGAGTATATAGTTCGTAATGGTAATCATTATTCCGCGGGATATTAAATCTATCAAAACGGTTCTCTATAATCATTTATATATTCATGATAATAATAATATAGTTAGATTTGAAAGAGTTTAATGGAAACCGGTAAGAATAATATCAGCAAAATTTTAATATTCACTGAAAAACTTTCGTTATAAAACAGAAAATAATATTGAACATACATAATACCAAATCATACAGATAAGATACTGAACATCCCAATCTTAAACATCTTCATTGCGTTGAAAAGCATGGTTGGAAAACATCCTACAAAAGAAAGGAAATATGTATATGGTATTACTTAAGTGTAATGACAGTAATAACATAAATCATTGAATAACTTAATTTGTTTTCCATTCATCACATATATAACAGGAGGACTAAACAACATAGCAGAGACATCATTTTCGTATCTGATATGGAAGATGGACATCATGAGCTACAAAATGTTCCAGTGGTTGCAGAGTATGAGGATGTATTTGAGGCCTTAAAGGGGCTACCACAGCTAGAGGGGACGTTCTTAGGATTAAGTTGGAGCCAGGGACAGTGCCGGTTTCATGAGCTTCGTACCGTTTAGTGTCAGCAGAAAAGGCAAAGTTGAAAAAGTAGTTGGAGGAGCTACTGGATAAGGGTTTTATTAGACCAAGTCACCTTGGGGAACATCAGTATTGTTTGTGAAGAAGAAAGATGGAAGTTTCAGACTTTGTATCGACTACAGAGGCTTGAACAAGCTGACCATCAAGAATAAGTACCAGCTACCGCGTATTGATGAGTTGTTGGATCAGTTGCAGGGAGCTTCATTGTTTTCTATGATTGACTTGACATCAGGGTATCACCAGATTGCTATAGATGATTAGGATGTGCGTAAGACGGCTTGTTGAACACATTATGGACATTATGAGTTTGTGGTGATGCCATTTGGGTTGACGAACGCACCTGCAGCGTTTATGAAGCTCATAAATGATGTGATTCGCGAGCACCTGGATATGTGTGTGGTTGTCTTCATTGACGATATCTTGATCTATTCTCGGAGCTGAGATGAGCATGGAGAGCATTTTTGGATTGTGTTGGGTAAGTTCAGAGAGCATCAGTTGTTTGCTAAGCTGAATAAGTGTAGTCTCTGGTAGAGGAAGATTGGATTTTTTGTCACGTGGTTTCTGAGGCAGGAGTTGCAGTAGATCCGGAGAAGGTTACTGCAATATCAGAGTAACCTACACCTAGAAGTGCTACTAAGATCTGCAACTTTTTGGAGTTGGCAGGATATTACAGGAAGTTTGTCAAGGGTTTTGCCAGTATCGCCAAGCCGATGACGCAATTAACAGGCAAGGACATCAAGTTTGTTTGGACAGATGCTTGTTGAAGGAGTTTCAAAAAGCTGAAACGACAATTGACGAAAATGCCAGTTTTGGTACTTCCTAGACCCGTGATACCATATGAGGTTTATACGGATGCATTAGGTACTGGTCTGAGATGTGTATTGATGTAGGAGGGTCATGTCATTGCATATGCATCACGTAAGTTGAGACCTCACGAGGGTAATTACCCAACTCATGACTTGGA
>CAJHQP010001836.1:0-101201 GCA_905132765.1 Moricandia arvensis
TACGTAAGTAAGAAAGAAAGTCTTTAAAAAAAACACACAATAACAACACTGATTATCAACAAAAGAGATTAAGGAATGTTTGTGATTTCTTATCCATCAAAGAAATCACCAAGAGAGAAGATTAAAGGGAAGAAAATCAATTTGGTGGAATTGCATCTAATCATGGATCAATGTTAGTGTTTTCTTTCAAGAATTTTTGGACTTCTTTTTACTGTGAGATTGGCCCGTTAGTTCAATGTTGAAATTGAAATGTAAGCTTTTTTTTCTCTATTTCCTTATCTGCCAAACGCATCAAACAAAAATAGTTTAGGTTTTACCTTTCGACAGAAAAGGATGGACATATCGAGTGGTGACTAAAAATGAATAGAAGATGGTCGGTTTTGTTTAGTGTTTAGGTGAAGAGTATTTCTTCTCAACCTGAAACTGCGTTGACTTTTTCTTCATCACTGTTCTTTCTTTTGCCCCACCACTCCACTCTCACCATATTGTATTATATAGTGTGCGACTGTGTGTAATCTATGTGATTCCAACTATACAAAAATAAAGCACAGCGAATAAAATATTGAGATTGGTTTACTGGACACAACTCAATATTGCGTTGTGTATTTTATAAAATATGCAAATATAAGAGTAACGATTGGTGGTCAATTATGACATAATATTTGATAGACGATAGCATCGATCTTCGTCCACCATCCTATTCACTATTGATAACAGTACGTTACACAATTTAAACTGTCGATGATAGCTAGAGCAAAAGAGAGTAAAAGTAAAAGTGTGATTGGTAAACTTAAGAGTAAAAGAGAGTAAGTAAAATGGTAAAAAATAAGATGAATTTTGAAAAGGTAGAAAGAAGAGAAAAAAAAATCAAAGTAAAATCATATCAATTTTTATAAAATTAAGAGTAAAAGGTATAAGAAAAAGAAAACAGGTTATTTGTTTCATCATCTTTTATTCCATCTAGATGATGATTAATCCAAATGATCTATCCATATATTATTTGGACGGTTGGTTTGTCCATCCATATGAATCATCTAGATGAAATAACTAAATGGGCTTGTGTTCGTTTTTTTATCTTCATTCTATCTAAATGAGATTAGTAAACAAATTACTAATATATCATAGTTTTGCTTTAATCATATTTGATTTTTGTTTCACTATATTAATTTTTATTACTTATCTAAAATATAATTATTTTAAAATATAGCTTTGGCAAAAAATATAATTTTGCGGTTTTAGTAGAAAAATACATATTCATGACTTTGGCGAGAAATTTAATTTTGTGATTTTAACGAGAAAAAATAATTTTGTGGTTTTGTTGGGAAATGAATTTTGCGGTTTTGGCGGAAAGATGCGGTTTTGTGGTCTTAGTGTGATAATGTGTTTTTTGCGTTTTTGGAAGAGAAATGTTTTTTGCGTTTTTTGCAGTTTTGTGGAAAATGTGTTTTTTTGTGGTTTTTGACGGGAAAATGTGTTTTTGTAGTTTTTGACGGGAAAATGTGTGTTTTATGGTTTTGGCAGGAAAAATCTTTATGCAGTTTCTACGGGAAGATGAGTTTTGCGGTTTTGGCGTTTGGCGGAAAAATGTGTTTTGTGCAGTTTTGGCGGAAAAAGTGTTTTTGACAAGAAAAAGCGTTTTTGCGGTTTTTGGTGGGTAGTGCGTTCTGCGGCCTTGGCGGGGAAATATTTTTAGCGGTTTGGCCAGAAAATGCGCTTTTACCGTTTTGACAGAAAAATGTGTTTTTGTGGTTTTGGCTGAAAATGAGTTTTGGCGATTTTGGTGGAAAAGTGTGTGTTTTTGCGGTCTTGACGGGAAATGTGTTTTAACGCAGAAGTGCATTTTGTAGTTTTGGCAGAAATACGTTTTTGTGGTTTGGCGAAAAATGTATTTTTGCGTTTTTTTGTGTTTTTGCGGGAAAATGTGTTTTGTGGTTTTGGCGGAAAATGGGTTTTTGTGGTTTTATCATTTTGTGAGTGACAATATGATATTATTTTTGAGTTTGTAATTTGTGAATTATATTAGGGGTATAATAGACATTATACCATTTTGAAATAACCATCATCATCTAGATGGTTCAATTTGGTTCAACTGGCTGATTAAAAATTAAGCTTAAATTTATAAAACTCATCCAGATAAACCATATAGATGATTGTTAGGGTCAAAATCGGTAATTTCAAAATCAACGTCCAAGATTGCTACGACATCTTTAACGAAACTTACCCAGAATAACTTCGGAAAAATCTCAAGGAATAAGCTCTGAATCAACAAGAAGTAGACGAGGCTATGAACAGCGCAAAGAAGGTTGAGGCATGCTCTCCCGTCCATGCCTCGTTGCCAGCAGGTGACCACACTCGTGCCAGTAGGCGACCACGCTCGTCGCCAGCACTCGACGAGGCTCCTTCCCGGCCTCATAGCCAGCTGGGACCAGGCTCGTCGCCAGCAGGCAACGACTCTCCTTCCATGCCTTGTCGCCACCATACCTTAGGAAATTGTTGTTAGCTTTAGGAGAACTTAGGATTTAGGCGGTTAGACTAGCGACTTTGATACATAAAACGTTTTACTGCTTTGCTCTCTTGTTCTCCATTTTTGATGAATTTCTGTCCATCCTATTTTTGGTGAAAATTCTGTAAACTTACTTCGTATTAATCAATAAACACCACTGCGCAATCTCTTACGATATTTTGTTATTCACTTTTTCGTATTCGTGAGATTGCGCAGGGAATCCAGATCCTCAAGGAAAGTCGAGAATCTTGGCTTTCCTCCGTGTACTAAAGTCTACAGTGCAAAATTTGGTTCCCACAGTTTGGCGCTTGAAGGAGGGGTCAGATTCTCTAACTCCAAATCATCAAATAGACAAAAGACAATATGTCTCACAGGGCATGCAGCAACATCATATCTTTCAAAAACAGGGCAATGTCCGATCTGGATAAACCCCGCAACGATCTCCTGGTCATCGAATTGACAATCCGAGATATCGACGTAGGAAGAATATTAGTCGACAAAGGAAGATCAGCTGATATCATCTTTAAAAGTACCTTCAAGAGAATGAAAATCAGACTAACTAAAATCGCAGAAAGTCTGAGCCCAATAGTGTGATTCTCAGGGGAAATTACTATGACCCTCGTCCTAATTAACCTCTCGGTTAAAGCTAGGAGTAATAACAAGGTAGTGGAAGTTTTGGTCATTAATCTCCCTACACCATACAATGCAATCATGGGCATTCCTTGGCTAAACTCCATGCAAGCTATTCCGTCAACATACCACCTATGCCTTAAGTTTCCAACTCCAGAAGGAATCGAAATAATCTGGGGAGATCGACAAGTATCACAAATTTCTTTCTCTATGGAATTAAAACGAAAACATTCCAAGCGGAAACTTCTTCACAAAAGAGAAGGAAGTCAATTCCCGACAAAGTCACCCCTGAACAAGACAAAATGAAAATATTTTGGCAATTGCGGAAAGCTGAGGTCTTAAAAGAAAAACGCGAGCCGACTTGCGAACCTGTGATTTCGGTATGCCTCGACGATGAGTTCCCTGAGCGTTGCATCGAGATAGGCGCTAACCTCCGTGAACAATTGAAAACAGAACTCATAACCTACCTAAAGGAGAACCTTCACATGTTCGCCTGAGCTACATAGGATTGACATCAACATAACATGTCATGAACTTAATGTGGACCCAACTTTCAAACCAGTCACACAAAAGAGACAAAATCTAGGATCAGAACGCGCCGCTGCAGTCAATGATGAAGTCGAAAGACTTTTAAAATTCAGATCGATAATAGAGATTAGGTATCCCGACTCGCTTGCTAATCCCGTGGTGATCAAAAAGAAAACAAAAAGTAATGAATCTGCGTTGATTTTACCGACCTTAATAAAGGATGTCCAAAATATAGCTTTCCCTTGCTGCACATCGACCGCCTAGTCAAAGCGATAGTAGGAAACAAGCTCCTATCATTCATTGATGCTTTCTCCGGATACAATCAGATCATCATGAGCCCATACAACCGTGAGAAAAACGGCTTTCATCACTGATCGCGGCACATATTGTTACAAAGTGATGCCATTTGGTGTCAAGAATGAAGATGTGACCTATCAATGACTCGTAAATCTTATGTTTTCCGAGAAAATCGGAAAAAACTATGGAAATTTACATTGACGATATGCTCGTAAAATCTCCCGAAGAACACCAACACATCGACCATTTACGAGAATGCTTCAAGGGATTGAACCTACACACTATGAAACTGAACCCCACCAAATGCTGGTTTGCTGTAGCATCGGGCGAATTCCTCGGATACCACGTCATACCGAGGAATTGAGGCTAACCCGAAGCAGATCAACGCAGTAATCAAAATGGCTTCCCCGAAAATAAATGAGAAGTGCAAAAGGCTTAACAGTCAGAGGCGCAGCACTCAATCCCTTCGTCTTGAGATCGACGGTTAAGTGCTTACCTTTCTATAACACCCTGAAAGGAAATAAGAAATTTGAATGGTATAAGGAGTGCGAAAAAGCTTTCAGTAAGCTATAGCATTATCTGAGGACCCCTCCAGTTCTCGTGAAACCCGTTGTGGGGAACCCTTATTTCTCTATATTGCGGTGTCCGCAGCAGCGGTAAGCGACGTTCTGATCAGAAAAGAACACAGAAAGCAAAAACCAATTTCTTACGTAAGTAAAACTTTGACAGATGCCGAGACACGATACCCACTGATGGAGAAGCTGGCGCTCGCTGTCATAATGTCAGCTCGAAAGTTAAGACTATACATCCAATCACACACAATCGTAATCCTCACCACATTCCCTCTTTGAATGATTTTGCATAGTCCCAGTCAATCTCCGGTAGCAAAATGGGCAGTCAAGCTAAGTGAATACGGCATCGAGTACTGAAACAAGAACTTGCGCAAAATCACAAGTCCTCGTCGATGTCTTGGTAGAACTCCCAATGGAGAGCATGACAAATCAAGAACCAAACTCGACCTGGAACCTTCACGTCGACGGATCTTCGTCCAAACAAGGTTCATGAATCGGAAATTTACTCACATCACCAATAGAGGAACAGTCGTTTCGACTAATTTTCCACTCTTCAAATAATGAAGCCGGATACGAAGCATTTAGTGCTGGACTACGATTTGCTCACGGGTTCAAGATACACAACATTCACGCCTACTGTGATACTCAAACAGTCGCAAATAAATTTTGTGGCGAGTACGAAGCCAGACACGAAAGTATGGACTCTTCCAGAATCTCTCCCAGAATTTTGATCAATTCTCTCTCACAGGGATCCTCCGCGCAGAAAATGCGCAGGCCGGTGCTTTTGCGGTCCTGGCGTCAAGCTCAGATCCAGGCCTTAAACGAGTAATTCCCATGTAGTTCATAGAACACCCGAGCTTTAGACCACCAATCGTCGCAAACTTAATCCATTCGCAAGACGACGACATCGACGAAATCAATACTCAACCTGAAGATGATTCAAACAATCTGAATATGGCTGAGATAAACCATGGTGGAAACGATTCAATCATACATCACCGAGGAACACTCCCTGCAGAGAAATGGGCGGCCCAAAAAATCAAAACCCACGCCGCACAATACGTCCTAGAAGACGGAGAAATCTATAAATGGAAATTCTCCAGACCGCTTATGACGTGCGTTGAAAGAGACAAAGCACAGAAAATCACGGAAGATTTCCACTCTGGATCTTGCGGAAATCACTCCGGCGGGAGATCCCTCGCAATCAAAATAAAACGCCATGGCTACTATTGGCCAACGATGATCAAAGATTGCGAGAAATTAACACGAAATTGCGAAAAATGCCACAAACATGCGCCAATAATCCATCAACCTGTGGAGGTTCTTTTGCCCATTTCGGCACCATACTCATTCATGCGATGATCAATGGATATCGTCGGCCCCATGTAAAGCTAAATAGAAACGTTTCACGCTAGTCTTAACAGAGTTCTTTTCAAAACGGGTTGAAGCAGATTCATACACAAGCATCAAAAACGTACAAGTCGTAAGCTTCGTATGGAGAAATATTATCTGCATACATGGATTCCCATACAAGATCATAACAGGCAGTGGATCTCAGTTCATCTCAACCAGATTTGAGGCATTTTGTAAAAGTGGAAGACACGATTGACTAAATCAACTCTCAGATATCCGTAAGGCCATGGCAAGGCTGAAACTGTTAAAAAAACATCCTAGATGGACATAAGAAACTCTTGAACGCCAAAAAGGTTCGATGGGCAGAAAAACTCGAATGAGTCTTATGGTCCAAACAAATGACTCCAAGATGAGCAACGAGAGACTCCTTTCGCCCTCGTATATGGGTCAGAATACATGATCCCGGCGAAGTCGAGTTCTCCAGAATACGAAATAGACTACTCCCTGAACGAGGAGACTTGGACAATCTGATGCTGCTAGATGATCTTGACCTCATCAACGAGCGCTGAGATGAGGCACTCATACGAATTCAAAACTATCAACAGTCGGCCGAAAAGTACTACAACTCAAATGTACGTAGCCTCATGTTCAAGGAATGCGATCTAGTCCTATGCAAAGTTTTCCAAAACACCACCGAACGAAACACAAGAAAACTCGGAGCAAACTGAGAAAGACTGTACAAAAACATAAAAGTGGTTCGACCAAGAGCGTACAAATTCGCCAACATGCAGGACGGCGAGATTCCAAGAACCTGGAATGCAATGCACCTCAGAGAATACTACCACTGATCGATCACATCGCAGCAAACTAAAGTACAAGAAAGCTTGGTCCTTATAAGGGATACGCAGGCAACTCGTCACAAGATGATTTTATGTCCCCCTCTCCAAAAAAGGGGAGGAGTAGGTACATATACATATACTCATATATTCCTACATTGAAAAATATCCATGCTCTTGTACTCGATATTTTTAAAAAATCCGCAGCAATACAGGAAACATGGTCTGACTTCAAAGTCTCTCACTAATTTCTTATCTCACTAACGCTTTCTATATCAAACAATACATAACGGCTACCAACAAGCAGTCCACAAATCGCTTATTTTTGCCCGAGTAATAACCAATCATCCTATAACCCGAAAAGTGGATATCATACGAAAAACATTCATAGACAAATCAAACAAACAATTAATAAACTCTTCAAGAGCGCAAATTTTTCAAACATGAAATGCGGCATACGAAAAGAAAAACCAGATCCTCAACATCGCGAGATGTCGCAAATGCCTGAACGATCATTTTTCAAATAAAAAATATCTTCCTTGACAAAATCCCCATCTCGTAAGATCAAAACATCTTTCGCACTAACATCTTCTCAAACACATATCCTTCACGAAGACTAAACCTCAAACGGTAACACTTACCATTCCGTTTGTTGCTGATCACAACAAAAGTAATCCAACTTCCTAAACAAACTTAGCCATCTCCCACCCCCATAGAGATGAGCTCTGAGACATTCAACACAAGGATAATAGGGCGATATAAAAGAAATCCAAAATTTTGGTCAGCATATCTAGACAACTTCAAAATTATCTTTGGAGATATGTCCAGTTCCCAATCGATACAAGTCACATAAGCCGAGAACTTTTTCAGACTTCAATATTGAGACGGAATAAGGTCAAAACCGCAACAGGTGATTTAAGCCCAAACAGTCATCGCAAGCCCTAAACCGATAGTAAACCTAAGTCTTTCCTTAAAACCATCACACTGATCTCGAACATCTCAAGGCATAGTATCAATAAATCGATACCAGATTCCAAAACAGGTCTCTTCGTTTGTATTAATACGTTCATGAGACTCCGCAAACTAAAAATGTTCTAGCATTCTCACCTTAAACGAATAACGAATGTAACAATCCACTAAGCGTTACAAATGAGATGACAACTCATATTCTTTCCCTCTACATCTGCATAAAGTTACTCATACGTTGTCAATGGAAAAACGCAGTTCATTAAAAAGAAGCCGCAGAGCAGCATGGATTCAAATTCAAACACGACCAGTCCTGAAACAAAAACATGGCCACACTCGGCCAGAACAAACACAAACGAAAACATAAAGATCAAACGTCTCTGACAGGACTACAACCTCACTCGTCCTCCATAGATGGAACCTCGCCCACACCGATTACCTCATTGGGGTTTGGGGCCGCATCATCTCCACCCCCTCAACCGCGTCATGAGGCTCGACACCTACGGGTTCCTAATTCTCGGGATCATTGGAAGACAATAGAAGGATACAATCGGATTTCAGGCCGGTGAATATCAAGTCAAAGTTTCCCTCAATGGTTGGCAGGTTTTGTTTGCGTGCGGATAGTTTGGCCTCTTTGGCCTGCCAAGACAGGGCCTCTCCGCTCCGAAATAGCTGAATCTCGCTCACTCCTCCCTCAATGACCGCCAGGGCTAAGTCCATGCTGCGAACATCCATCAGGGAGTCAACGGAGTTGTTGATTCTTGTCAAACAAGTCTGAAACTTGGCGTATAAAACGCCCTTCACCTCATCCTTAGCCTCCTCAACCCCGCAACTCGTTCAGGCTCCTCCCCTTTGAATCTGATGCTGTAGGCAGCGAACCTCCAAAGCCTTAGTCTTCTTAGCTTGATTTGCCTTAAGAAAAGAGCTTGCAGTCTTCCTGAGATCCCTCTCGAGCTCATCGATTTGATTTTCCAACTGCGACACCTCGAGGGAATAAGCACCCTCGGCAACCTTCAACTTCGCCTCAAACTGAAATGATTTGTCATGCAACTCGAAATCTCCCTCGTAAGTCATTCAACCTCGGACCCGCAGTCTTTAATCATCCCATCGATCAAAGACACAAACTCGACAAACAAAAAAATAATAAGAGGAGAGCCAACATACCTTAACCGGACTCTCCCAAAGGTGAAGGCTCGGCCTCAACTCCCCTGACGCATCTTCTCTTCTTAGCCGCATCAGTATTGGCACAGGGCCTCTTACGACCCTTTGGTGTAACACTGGGAGTAGCGCTGGGAGCACGCAGTCCAAAAACAATCTCTCTCTTGGCTGGAGGAGGGGGCATTGATTCAGGAGCTTGCTTGGTCTCCACAACAGGGATCGGAGATGTATACAAGCCCGACGATTGTGCCACTGCCTTGGCCGCAGGTGCAAGTGCGTTAGCCACACCATCAACCTCAGAAGGAGGTGGTAACTCGGCCGTAGGAGCCAAGGCGCCGGTTGGGACATGATAGTTACGAATCAACGTGAGAGGAATTCTCCAACTCGGCATCACAAAATATCAACTTGTCCTAACCTTGTGAGTTGGAACAACACCAGTAACAGGAGAACGCTATGAACTTGCACGAAGGGCATCGCTCATCTCAGCGTCATGGGTTCTTTGTTCGTCACGAGAGGAAGACATATTAGTTTAGAGAAGCTCTCGAGAAAATAAAGGTAGATAGGTTTTGCGAAAGTGTGAAATGAATGGAGGATGAGAGTTCAATACTTATAGGGATGAAAACATCTCAGCAAAAAAATTATCAGCATTCCTGGCCGTAGATTCTGATTAAACATGTATCACTAGTTCGAAAGAATCACGCTCAAAACTTATGAGATGGGTGCTAACAGTTGGGTCAAAGTCAGTAATCTCGAAATCAACTTCTAAGATTGCTACACTATCCTTTAAGAAACTCACTCGGAATAACTCTGAGAAAATCTTAAGGGATAAGCTCCAAAGCAACAAGAAGAAGACGAGGCTATGAACATCGCAAAGAAGGTTGAGGCGATGCTCTCTTGTTTCTGCCTTGTCGCCAGCAAGCGACGAGGCTCCTTTCCTGCCTCTTTACTAGTAAAATGTTTAGAGAATCTGAGTTTGGATGAATGTTTAGAGAGGCTTTAAGAAGATTATAAGAAAGACTTAAGAAAATCCGAGACTAATAAGGAACCATGACTAAGAGACTATGAGAATGCTTAAGAACTGTCTAAGTATTATTTGTGATGAGGTTACAATATTTATAGAGAGGTTACAAAAGCTTGATGAGAAAAAGATAAGGTTGAGCGTGTGTAGTCAAAGGAGGAGGAGCGTCCTATTTGAAACCATCCAATGAGGTGCTTCACATGCTTTGGTATCTTGGAATCTTGGACAAAGATACCTTCACCTTTCTAGCCTTTGACAGCCTTTCAAGGCTTGTTCTCCTTCATCCTCAACGTTCCGATTAGGAAACTAACAAGTGTGAAAGGAGGAGGAGCGTCCTATTTGAAACCATCCAATGAGGTGCTTCACATGCTTTGGTATCTTGGAATCTTGGACAAAGATACCTTCACCTTTCTAGCCTTTGACAGCCTTTCAAGGCTTGTTCTCCTTCATCCTCAACGTTCCGATTAGGAAACTAACAAGTGTGAAATCAGCCAAGTTACAATTTTACCCGATCTGGTAAACCTTGCTTTTGGTCGATGTACGGTCGACCCGTATGGACGGTACGGTCGACCCGTATAGAATGTACGCCTGGTCGACCCTAAACCCAATCTTTTCCATATGTCCTCAAGTCTCATATCTTCAACTCTAATCATATTTACCTCATCACATCTCAACACGCCCCCTCAAGCTTGACCAAGGGAACCGGTCAAGCTTGGAAGCCATGAGATCCTTCTCATTAAAAACCTCATCAAAGAAAACCCATAAGGATCAAACGTTGATGAGGTAAAAAGAGTGAAGACCTCATGTATAAGGGGACTAGCAACTTCTGGTGAGATCAATGAATCCTAGACGAGTATGAATGGACTCCATTGTCTTTTGTCTTGTGGCCTTGGTAAACAGATCAGCCAATTGATCTTCACTTCTTGTGTAGCATGCTAATATGACTCCTTGTACAATCATCTGTCTCACCTTATGGCAATCCACCTCAATATGTTTGGTCCTCTCATGAAACACCGATTTGGAGGAAATGTGGATGGCAGCTTGGTTGCCACAATACATGGTCATAGGTGTAGCTTGATAAGTCTCCAAATGCTTTAGTATTCCCTTGATCCAAACTAACTCATTTGTCAGCTTCAACATTGATCTATCTCGGCTTCTGCACTAGAACATGAGACCACCTTCTGCTTCTTTCTCTTCCATGTAACCAAGTTTCCACCAATGAAGGTACAATAGCCATTAGTAGACTTTCTATCATCTCTATCACCAGCCCAATCCGCATCACAGTAACCAACAACTTTGGTGCTCTCATTGCAACCCATCTAGACTCCTTGATCCAGTGATCCATTCAGGTACATCATAATCCTTTCCACCATGTGCCAATGATGTTCCTTTGTAACTTGCATATGTTGGCTCACCTGATTCACATAAAAACATATATCAGGCGGTGTAATAGTTAAGTATATCAACTTACGAACAAGCTTTCAATAAGCTTAGTATCATGGAATGACTTGCTATCTTCAATCTCCCCCTCACGGGGGATGTTGTACTCATCTTCAAGAGGCATCTTGGATGTCTTTACTCCATATTTTCCTGCATCTTTCAAAAGATCAAGTGTAAACTTTCTTTGCGACATAAACAATCCTTCCGCGGATCTACATATCTCAATTCAAAGGAAGTATTTCATCTCTCCCAAGTCTTTAATTTCAAAACATTAACTTAAGGAAATCCTTGGTTTGATTTGATATCAACTTTATCACTTTCAGTGATAATGATACCATCAATATACACAAGGATTACAACGGTTGTGAGAGTGAAGAGGGTGTGGTCAATTTAAGACTTCCTAAACCATTTACTATTCAAGGTTGTACGTAACTTATTATATTAGGCTCTTGGCGACTGCTTAAGACAATAGATAGCCTTATTTAGCCTCAACACATTTCTCTTCTTGACCAAGTGTTCCCAAACAGGTGGAGGATGCATGTAAACTTCATCTTCAAGCTCTCCTTGCAAGAAAGCATTCTTCACATCCATCTACCAAAGACCCTATTCGAGGTTCACTGCCAAGGGCACACAATTATGATTGTCTGAAGCTTGGCCACTGGTGCAAAAGTATCAATGTAATCCTCTCTATACGTTTGAGTAAACCCACTTGCCACCAGTCTGGTTTATTCCTATTAACCTTCCCATTTTCAAGATATTTGATAGTGACGATTCATCTACTAGACACAACCTTCTTCCCTTTTGGTAATTCACTCTCATGCCAAGTGTCATTCTTGATTATAGCATTGGCCTCATCTCCTACTGATTCTCTCCATGCCTTGTCTAACATAGCTTCTTCATATGATTTAGGAATGCGGCTTTCATCTAGGATGATCATGAATGCACAATGCTCCTCAGAATACTTAGCAAAAGAACACACAGCTTGAGAAGGATGCTCCACGGCTTGTGCATTGTAGTAAGTTCATGTACTGACCCATTTTAAGCTTGGTGGTTCCTTCCTCAATCTTTCACTTCTTCTCAATGGGATTAATGAAGTTGACTCACTAGCCTACTCCACTTCTTTCACCTGGTCCTCTCTTTCATTCACTTGTTCAACACCATCCTTCTGTGATATGGTACCTCATGTTGGAAGGATCTATTTTTTTTGTCCACATTTTTTTGGTTCACCTGGCCTTGGTACACGCGGCTCATTTGGACCCTTTCCACCAGAATCTATCCCAACCTCTTCTTCAACTTGTTTCCCTCCACCTTGATTATGAAAGTCTGCACTAGGTTCATCATTCCCCCTCTCATGGTCGAGGTGGGGTGATTGTTGTGCACTAGTCTTTATTGGAGGTGTCTCTTTTCTAGTCCTTTGATCCTGGGTAACATTAATACAAAGTTCTTCTAGTATCATCTTTACATTAGCTGACATATCTGGTTCTTGAGATAACTCCTCCAAAGGTGTCCACTTCTATTCTTCAAAGTAGTCTTTTGTTTCCACAAACTTCACATCCCTTGATGCTAACACCCTTCTACTCGCTGGATCATAGCATTTCTACCCCTTCTGCGTGGTTGAATATCCAATAAACATGGCCTTGACACTATTGGCTTCAAGCTTGTTATACAACTCCCCAGGAACCAGCACAAAGAAAAGACAACAAAACACCCAGAGATAGTCCATTAGAGGTTTGTACTTGTTCAAAACCTCAAAAGGAGAATGATCTTGAAGAACTTTGGTCGGAATTTGGTTGATAAGGTAGCAAGTTGATGCCACAGCATCACTCCAGAAACGTTCGGGAACATTAGAGTGAAACATCATTGACCTTGCAACCTCCATAAGATATCGATTATTTCTTTCGGCCACACCATTCTGTTGAAGAGTGTAGGGACAGCCTGTTTGATGAAGAATCCCATGTTGGGCAACTTGAAAGCATGGCTTGTATACTCCCTGCCATTATCTGATCTAAAAAATTTAAGCTTGGCATTGTAATGGTGTGTCACATAAGTTTGAAAAATTTTAAATGCTTCAAAAACCCTTTCCTTAGATGGCATCAAAGTTATCTAGGTGTATTTAGATTTTTCATCAATGAATGCCACAAAGTACTTATGATTATCCCTAGACAAGGAAGGTGTAGTCCAAACAACCGAATGAACTAGATCAAAGCATTTATCATAAGTAGTACTAGAAGTGAGAAAAACAGTCTTCCAATGCTTGCCTAAAATGCAAGCTTCACAGTCCTTAATTTTTTCAAAAAAAAACACCTGGAAACATAATATTCAAAGCTCTAACATGAGGATGACCTGTTCTAGCATGCTACAAGGCATCTTTATTCAACATAGAAGCAGAAGTAAACGAGCATGTATAATCAGGAACATGAGTAAGATCTTCTAGTATATATAGGTCTTTCTTGGTTACTCATTTCCCAATCAATTTACTGCTCCCAATATCCTGAAACTTCACATCATTAGGGCTAAAGATAGCATTGCATTGCAAATAAGAATTTCATTTCTTTACGGATAACATGCTTGAAGTAAATCCAGGCATATAGAAAGCTCTAAACTTTTTATCAAACAGTTTCAGATTGCCTACTCTCCTAATCGAGACCTTCTCACCACTAGCTATCATGACATTGCCATAAAACGGTTCAATATCTTTAATAAATCTAGTGTCGCTAATCATGTAATGAGATGCACCAGAATTAATTACCAGCTCAGGAAATACCAGCGTGAATGTGCACACCATGGTTACTCGAAACATCAGATAGTCAACACCTTCTATAGAGGTCTTAACTTAAATTACCAAGCTACGCTGGATATCACCAGTGAAGGAAAGTTCAAAACTATAAAGCTTGAAGAAGCAAAGATACTGATTAAAACGTGACCTCATGTAAAGGATTCGAGAGAATGGATGTTGAACGAAGAGATTCAGTGGAGTCCGAGGAAGAGAACCAGTTGGCTGAAGAAAAGCAACTTTGGAATTGGTTCAAGCTCTTCTAGTGAGACAAATTCAATCTCGGCCAAACAATAAGGGTGAAGATTTCTCACCTTAACAAGGAAAGCGAGTGGAGTCCATCGGCCTAACCGGTTTTCAGGGTCGACAATTTTGATTTAACAGTGGTAACTTCACCAGCAACTAAGATGCAGCTATGAAAGCACAGGAAGGAAAGGCAAGGTTGAGGATGAACCAAGTCTTCAAGAGACATAGGGGAATTCCCTCCAACCTCTATGGAAAAAATAGACAAAATATACTCAGAGCTGATGGAAAAGTTTGAAGCTCTGAGTGAACATATAAAAAGGTTGGACGGACAAGTTGCGTAAAATGTGGTAGCTGTCAGGAGAGAAGAAGTATTTCCCCCCGGGAGGACTGAGACTAATCCAAGGCGTCAATTTAGTGTCGTAACAATGAGAAGTGGAAAATAACTCAATCCGAACATGAAGGAAAATATCACCATAGATGAATTTCTAGAAATCGAGCAAGCCTGGAAGAACGATTTGCAACCAATATCACTTGACATTACTCAGCATGGTTCAGCTATTTTTCCATTAATGGAGAGATCAGACCAATCTAAAGAGTTATAAGAATTGCAACCCGACCTCGACAATAAAGAAGTGAAGTTAGAAATTGATTAGAATATTGATCGACAACACGAACGTGTCGATTAACACCTGATTCTTCCAGAACCCCAAACGAAATCTTCCAAACCAGTAGTGGCAAGGGTGTACAAACCCCAAGCCTTCCACCCCCCCCCCAACCGGATAAAAAGATAAGCTAGAATCGGATAATACCATAGCATGAAAGCATTCGACAAAATAATTGTCGAGATGTCACTCAGTGACGCCATTAAAATTTCACCTTCTATCAAGAAGTACATAAAGGACGTGGTGTCACAAGGTTTTCAAACAACGGAACAGAGTGTGATGATGGTTTTCAAGCAAGTAAGTGTTATTATTCATGGAGAAACCCCAGTTAAACTTCCAAACCCAGGTAGCTTTGTTCTAGATTACAACGTCTACAATGAGTGATTTCGGAGGTCCCTCTGCGATCTAGGCTCCAATTTGAATTTAATATCTTATTTTGTTGCAATAACATTCGGGTTAACTTAATTCAAACCCACCAGATCACTCTTGTCCTAGCTGGTAGATCTGTTAGGATTTCATAAGGTGTCCTTGAAGACATGCCCATAAGGATAAACGAATGCCATATACCTATGGACTTCGTAGTGCTAAGGTATAGGAAATAACCTAAGGATCCCCTTATCTTGGTAAGACCATTCTTAGCCACATCCAGCGCGATCATTGATGCTAGCAACAGACGTATATGTCTTAACATCGGAGATTTGCTGATGATTTTTGACATGGAAAAACTAGTCAATAAAACTTTGAACAATGGCCAAAAAAATTTTGTAGACCATCTCTCTGAGCTAGCTGATGAATCTGTCATGGATATATGTTCTAACGATCCTTTAGAAACAGTTCTAACAGCTCCTGAAATGGACATTTTCAGTATGGATGACAGAGCTGATGAATATGCTAGACTGATAGATGCTAGTGAGGAAGTCATGCATATCGATGTGAAGGAAGAAATCAAAATTTTGTCAAGTATTGATTGATACTCTAGAAGGAGCGATCGACGCCCCCTTGCATCAAACAGTTGTAGTTCAGGATAACTTCCAAAGATCGAACTTAAACAACTTCCAGTTAGACTTTAATATGCCTTCCTCTACGATAACTCCTATCTTGTTATTGTCAACGCTAACTTGAGTAGCATAGAACTCGCTTTATTGCTAAATAAGCTGGTATGTATCACAAAGCCTTTGGGTATTCCCTCGACGACATTCCATGTATGTCACCCAACTTATGCATGCATAGGATACACCTGAAAGATTAGTCAAAATCATTACTGATCATCAGAGGAGACTGAATCCGAATTTGAAGGGGGTGGTAAAGAATGAAATTATAAAACTTCTGGAAGCAGGGGTTATCTATCCTATTTTAGACAGAAATTGGGTCAGTCTAGTACATTTTGTTCGGAAGAAGGAGGAGTCACAGTGGTGAAGAATGGCAAAGATGAATTGATTTCGATGAGGATTGTTACTGGGCACATTATGTGCATAGATTACATGAAGTTGAATGCTGCCACAAGAAAGGATCATTTCCCTTTACTCTTCATAGATCAAATGTTAGAAAGGCTTGCAAATCACCAATATTATTTTTCACGATGGCTATTCAAGTTTTTTCCAGATCCCTATCCATCCAGACGATCAAGAGAAGACCACTTTTACATGTCCATATGGTACATTCGCATACCGCATGATACCCTCTGGACCTTGTAATGCTCATGCTACCTTCCAGAGATGTATGATGTCCATCTTCACAGATATGATCAAAGATTTCATGGAAGTTCTTATGGACGATTTCTCGGTGTATGGATCTGATTTTAAGTCATGCCTTAACAATATGTGCAAAGTTCTAGCCTGATGTGAGGAGAAGAATCTGGTCCTGGATTGGGAGAAATGCCAGTTCACGGTTAATGATGGTATTGTTCTGAGACACAAGGTTTCTGTAGCTGGTATTAAGGTGCACACAGCTCAAATCGAGGTGATGACAGGTCTGCCAGCGGCCACCAACATAAAAGGTGTAAGAAGTTTTCTAGGGCCTACTCAATTCTACAGGAGATTCATAAAAGATTTTAGAAAAATAGCTAGACCCCTCACAGCTCTCCTATGCAAAGAAGTCAAATTCAACTTCAGTCTTGAGTGCCGTGAAGGCCTTTGTGGAAATAAAGTCAGCACTAATGATTGCTCTTGTTGTGCAAGCTTCAGATTGGAATTTAGCCTTCGAAATAATGTGCGATGCAAGTGATTTTGTTGTAGGCGCAGTGCTTGGGCAGAAAAAGGACAAGAAGCTCTACATTATTTACTATGCTAGTAGGACTCTCAATGATGCACAAAGGAATTATGCGACAACAGAAAATCAATTACTAGCTGTCATGTTTACTTTCAAAAAGTTTCATCCCTACCTATTTGGTTCTAAAGTCGTAGTCCACACCGACCATGCTGCCTTGAAATAATTGATGCAAAAAAGGGATGCAAAATCGAGACTTTTGAGATGGATTCTGCTCTTGCAAGAATTTAATAATGGGAGCAGTCACGGATCAGAGTTGAAGATGAAGTCCCTATTGATGATCTCTTATCCACGGAAAATTTCTACCAAATGGAATCAACGTTTTTTGGTAATGTGCGTTTAACATCTGAAGAAGTATCAATAGATACGCAGGAAGCACTGATCGACACCTCAGAAGAAAAGCACGCCTACCAAGATAGTGATGAATTTCGCTCACAACCTTTCGCAAAATGAGTTAGATTCTCTCGGTGGTAAAATTTCAAGTTGGGGTGTGTGCGTTGAACGCAACCAGCTCAGATAGGCCATGGTACGCCGATATAGTAAATTATCTTGTTGTTGATGTAAAGCCATAAATATTTAAATGATATACCAAAACAATTTTTTGAGAGAAATCCGAAGATATCATTAGGAATAGTGCTACCTCTATAAACTTTGTTCTGATAGTATATACAGACGCTGCATTACGGAAGTTAAAGTTCCAGTTATCCTATTCCACTGCCATGGATCCAATTATGCTGCGCATTTTGCACTTTTCAAGATAGTGTCTAAAATTCTTCAAGCAGGATTTTGATGGTCCGCCATGTTTTGAGATGATCAATCCTACATAGCACAATGTGATCCCTGCCAGAGAAGAGGAAAATCAGCAAGAAGCACAAAATGAAGCCAAATTTCATACTTGAAGTGGAAGTGTCTAATTGTTGGGACATTGACGTTATGGGTCTTTTCCTTTTTTCATTCAGAAATAGATACATCCTACTCGCTGTTAACTATGTATCTAAATAGGTAGAAGCAATAGCAACTCCAAAAAATGATACTTATATAGTCATAGAACTTTTCAAAAGCATCATTTTCCCTCGATTTAGAGTTCCTCGAGTGTTCCTAAGAGATGGGGGTACTCTCTTCATCAATAAAGTGTTAAAGAAGCTTCTTAAGAAACATTGAGTTCACCATCGAGTAGCTACACCTTATAATTTCTAACCCAGCAGACAAGTAGAAGTTTCCAACCTTCAGATCAAAAAAAATCTTGGGAAAAACAGTAACATCAAGAAAAGATTGGCTTGGAAAGTTGGATGATGCACTTTGAGCCTATATGACTCCATTTAAAACACCACTGGGAACTACAACGTTTCACCTACTTTATAGGAAAGCATGTAACCTACCGGTGGAGTTAGAACATAAGGCAGCAAGGGCTGTAAATATGACGAATTTCGACATCAAACCTGCTGCAAAAGGGAGATTGGTACAACTGAATGAGTTGGATGAGATTAGACACCATGCGTATGAGAATTCAAAGAACTACAAGGAGATGACAAAATCATATCATGATAAGAAGATTATTGCCAGACACTTCAAATCAAACGACCATTGTGTTCTCCCTGGTCAGGTCCCTTTACCGTCAAAGAAATCAGACCATATGGATCCAATCGTCTCTAATGGAGATGATTTCTTGGTTAATGGACAAAGAGTGAAGCATTATTGGGCAAAGGCAGAAATACTAAACAGTCAAACTATGTATTTGGGTTTGCCAGCTACTGATTGATCTGGTATGATAGTCGAGCTAACGACATAAAAAAGCGCTGAGTGGGAGGCAACTCACTGGTAAGTTTAGTTATTAAGTACAACTTAATATTTCTAAAATTTATTAGAGAATTTCCTGATTTAGGATTTTAATTCAAAGAAAAAGAAACAAATAAATTCGAGAGGTGTTGATAGACACCAATCTGTTTGTCGACACCAATCTGTTTGTTGATCGACACCCGGTATAGAGACGCTGATCCTTTAGAACTCAATACAAAACCTTCTTCACCCTTGAATTATCTCTCGGTTCTTAATTGATTTAGTCGATTCTAAGGCCTAAGCCACTCGATTGTTAACTCTCTATCTGTTTTTTTTTTCACCAATCAACCAGTCTACAAGGGATGTTCTCAAAATCTTTTAGTTTTGAGAAATTTTAGGGTTAATAGAAAACTCGAATTAGAACTGGTATTTATGCTTGATTTAGAATAATTTAGGGTGATGGAATGATAGCCTAAGTATTATCGACTTCTATTACTGATTTTTTGTCCATTTTGATTTTGATTTGAAATCGATTGGGTTATTGCAGGCTATGTGAAAAAGTGTCGATCGACACCAATCTGTTTCTCGATCGACACTGGTTGATGTTTCATCATCCTTGCTGAATTTGTGATTATTGTCTTTGGTGCAGATGGATGCAGAAAGAAATACCAAGCGATGTTACGACCAGACCGAGAGCTCCAGCTCTGCACCACCACCACCTATGTTGTCCCGTCTTCCTTGGCCAAGGAAGAACGAGACATCATTGAGACCGTGGGTCATTTCTATAACCCTCGGAAAGCTATGAAAACTGAGGCGTGCACTCACCGACAGATATCTTCGCAGTGGGACGACTACGACAGCTTGTACTACAATGCCTGGCATGGCGTTATCATCAAGCCCAGGGGTTTCATCGACAGAGACGTCATGAAGAAGCTAGGCCTTTATGATGACTTGAAGGAGATGTTGAGAGAGTTAGGCATGTGCACTATGGCTACGAAGTCATACGATCTTTATCTCGATCTGGTCGAGCACTTCATGGCTACAGTTTAGGTCATCTACATCAACAATCATGAGAGAGCCTGAGGGTACTCTAGCCTTCTTCATCAGAGGCATCAGATACAGGATTTCAATCTGTGACCTCTACGGCATCTACGGGTTCCAGAACCCTGAGTCTTCTTGCTGCGCAATCCCTCCATTCCCCGGACAGACAGAATTTTGGGGATTTATTTGCATTGGGTACTTTAACTCGAAGGAAGCCACTCAGTCTGAAACTCGCCATCTGACCTTATGCTATTTCGTCAAGGTCCTCGCCAACCTCTGTTATTCAAAATGGAAAGGAACAAGGTGCAGGTAAAGGAGTTTACATTGTTGGATTACTTAGTCAGGGATTTGGTAGGCAATGACTATCTGGTTAACTGTGGGGCTGTATTTGTTGAGCACATGGTTTCACTGAAGAACAAGCCATTCACCGGGACCGACGCAAAGAAGGAGTCGGTAAGGAGTCTTCTTAGACTAATTTTCAGGCACTTAGGGATTCGCCTGGATCAGACCACAGTCAAGAGCAACGGGAACTTTATGGATGAGATACATTTAAGGAGTGCCCAATGGCTGAAGGATGGACGTCTCTGGTTTTTTGTTGATGAGGCAGGACAACATTTGATAGATCTGTCTAGACGAAAGATGACAGACTTTTCTAAAATTCCATCCTAACCCACACCTCCTTCTTAACCCACCCGTCAGACTCCGCAGACGAGCTGGACCTCAAGCCGCAGCCGCACCAGCTGAGGATGCTGATCCTCCAGCTGCTCTTGCACCACCGATTTCTCTTTTTCATGACTTCCCACACATTCCGGAGATACCCATTAACAGACCGTGGAGACTTTCAGCACGTTTTGGTGGATGCTCTTCAAACCATCTGGGCCAAAGTATAGGCAATGTCGAGATGCTAGTGCATGAGCCGACCACGTACCCGAGCGAGATCACCAACAGCTGCTGTATGCCCTTCACAGATTCCGGACGAGGACGAGGATACTGGTGAGGAGTAGTCTTATCTTTTTACTCCTTTACTACTTATGTTTTTGTATTCGGTTTGTTAGAATTTATATTTTCACTTATTCCCTTTTTATTATGTTATGCTACACTTTCAGACTATCTATTATCTTGTTGTTAAAGTGTGTCTGAGTGTCTAACAATGCTAACTTTGCTGAGCGATGAATCAAATACAATAATCTTGGTCACCTGACACTTTAACTTGAGAGCAGATTTATCATTTCTAAGCAGTATCAATCGACACCGTTGGTGGTGATGATCGGCACTCATGAAAAAGAAGTACAAATTTTTCATTTTATCAAATGGCTAATTTATATTTTATTTTATTTTGCCTTCTTTCGCCAATCTTAGATTGAATAACACTATGGACAGTGTTGTTTAAGTCTTGGGAGATAGTTACTGACATTGTGTTTTGTTTTGGGTGTCAGTATGTCGCTTTTAAAATTATTTTATTGAGTCAATTAGAGTCAGATGGGGACTATGAACTTTACCTTGGAACAATACCACCTAACTACATTCTAGCACCATTATGAGTTTCTGCTCTTCAGGTTGTATTCAATGGAAATGTCAAAATATATCATCCGCATTTTCTGAGATTGTCTGAAGAAACCAAAGCTAACCTCCAACCTAATCAACTCTAATCACTTTTCTTGGGAGCTTGATATACAATGAATCAGATTCTTCCTGCAAGTCTGGAAAGTAAAAGTATGTGTGTTTCTGATTTCCTTCTCTCTCTCTTTTCGGTATCAAGAAAAGAAAACGTTGAAATGATTTTTTTGAGATGCAGAGGGGTAAGAAATTTTTCTATGACCCTACTATTCTAATTCAAAGGGGTGATCATACAAAGCTTGAAGCAAGGGGTAAGAACATTTCTTATGACCTTATTATTCGTCTACAATTTGCTGTATAAAAATTTTTTAAAAACAAATCAGAAAAGAAAAGAGAAAAGATTCAGAGTAGAGAGAAAGAGAGAAGAAATGAATCAGAGAAGACTGCATGTGTGTTTAGATATTTGCTTGAGTAAGAGTCCATATGTCTTTTGATCGATATTCCCAAGATAAAGTCTACACTTTTATATTTAAAAATGAGGTTAGTAGAGAGGTATATCAAATGGTGTCTAGTATAGTTGTGGTATGGAAGGTTTCTAGGTTGGGGCTGAATACATGGAAATGCCTTATATGTGGTTGAAACATAGTTGAGGTGATATTAGTGTTCTAAACAGTTGGTGAGTCCCTGCATTTCAAACTATTTCAACATATTCATTTAATGTTTTGCTTAAGGACAAGTAAAAAGTAAGTCTGGGGGACTTGATGTGTCATGGTTTTTACTTGTTTTCAGCCATGATATAAATATGTTTTATAGTCTTTTATATGAATTTGGAGTTGTTTTAGAGTCTTTTCAGGTTTGAGTACTTATTGGACGTGAATAGAGCTTTTGGATCGTTTTGGAACTTTGAGAAAAGCTCTCCTGAAAACTTGAAGTCAGAGCATGTTCTTACGAGAAGTGTCGATCGATGCCACTCATATTTTTTGATCGATACCACATCAATCCACGGTTTTAATGATGATTTGAGGAAATTACAAGTTTTACCTAGAAGTTCCCTAAATTTTACAACAAGTCCCCGGCCAAATATTAGACTATTTATTAGGGTTTTCAACAGATATGTAATCTATGCTTCATATTATTCTAGAGGAGAGAGCTTAAGATTAGAGAGAGAGAAATTTGAACCCCTTCAGAGAGAAGATCTTGAACTCCTTTGTTTCTCTACTCTTTCTAGTCTATTTTATGCAATTTATGTAAACTAACATTATGTTCTTTATTATTATGTATGAGTAGTTCTATTGTCAGATTTAAGGTTGCTTGATGGTTTGCTAAATCTGTATTGTTATTTGAGAAAACCATTAGTTCTTTATCAAGTTGTTCTTACTTCTACGTCTAAGACTGGTCACCTTAAACTTAGATCATAGGATTAATTAGCACAAGCGAGAGCTTGGTCTTTTACTTATTTTGAAAATAAGATGACCTAACCGGCTAGGCGCATACGAGAGTTGGTCTATGTGGTTTTAGAACATATCAAACATGTTCGCTAAAGCTTGTTTAGGGAAATGGTTCATTTTTCTTGCTTGTGTCCTTTATTAAACCAAAGACACATGTTTAAGCATTGTGTGATGAATAATGGATCATTGCAATAGAACAAGAGCTGGAGCAGCTTGTGACGAATGATGTGTGGGAACTAGTAGTTCGTCTTGAGGGTGTGAATGTGGTTGGAACCAAGTAGATCTTCTACAATAATATTGATGGACATGGAGAGGTATTTCGCATCAAGGAAAGATTGGTAGTCCAAGGGTATTCTCAGGTAGAAGGAGTAGATTTTGAAGAAACCTTTTCACGAGTTGATATACTTGAATCCATATGGTTGTTTCTAGGAACGGAATGCATTCTGAACTTCAACGTGTATCAAATGG
Organism: Moricandia arvensis; assembly: GCA_905132765.1. Taxonomy (NCBI): domain Eukaryota; kingdom Viridiplantae; phylum Streptophyta; class Magnoliopsida; order Brassicales; family Brassicaceae; genus Moricandia; species Moricandia arvensis. The sequence goes on from CAJHQP010001836.1 coordinate 23,538, forward strand.
ATGTGAAAAGTGAATTTCTTAATAGTGTACTATAAGAGGAAGTGAGCAGACAAAAGGATTTGAAGATCATGGTCACTGGAATCACGTTTATCAGTTGAACAATGCCCTATATGAAATGATACAAACACCACGACCATCACTAGATCTTGGTTGACAATGGGTACATAAGAGGAAGTGTTTACAAGACGTTGTTCTTCACAGAACACAAGAAAGGCATCATGATTGTCAAAATCTATGTGGATAATATCATCTTTGGGAGCATTTCTCGGAGGCTCGTTGATGATTTTGTGCATAACATGACTTGAGAATTTGAAACTAACATGGTCGGTGAACTGATGTACTTTATGGGAGTTCGGATCTCAGAGCACGTATGCTCACAGCCTGGTGAAACAATTTGGGTTTAAGAATACCAAGGAATCACATACTCGAACACTAAAATCAAATTGTCACGACATGAAGCAGAAGATGTAGATGTAAAAATCTACATAGAAATGATTGGCAGTATGTGTACCTCACAACAAGTAGGCCAGACTTGTCAAATGAGAATATTTTTGACTATTGTGATGCATACTAGGTGGGATGTATTGATGACAGAAAGAGTATGAGTGGAGCATGTTTCTTCCTTGAAAACAATCTCACATTGTGGTTGATCAAGAAGCAAAATTCAGTATTACTTTCTACTGCGGAGACTGAATGTGTTGCGAAGGTTAGCTATTGTACACAACTCATCTTGATAAAATAGATGTCGGCTGAATATGGGATGCATTTTGGTCCCTTACTTGTACATTGTAACAAAAAAAAGTGCTATTGATTTCTGGAAAAAAAAATCAAGTCCAACATTCAAGGACAAAGCACTTCGACATCATGCACCACTTCATAAAGTATTTGGTTGAAGATAAACAAGTAGTGATCGAGCATGTTGTTATTGATTCGCAATTGGCTGATATGTTTACTAATCCTCTGGAATTTAATTGATTTATCACAATAAGAAATGCCATAGGAGTATGTAACCTTGATTTTTAAGAAAAGTTGTGCAAGGAGTGATAGAGGTACTGGTCTAGGATATGCATATGATTCAAATTATGTTTAGAACTTGCAAACGATGTGGAAAAGAACGGCATGGTGTGCCGTCAATTCTGAAAGGTACATGTTTCACATGAATAGAAGTACAAACCACGAAGAGCTAGTTACATAAAAATGCTCAACAAAAAAAGGAAAAAAAGATAAAGAAAATAAAGAAAAAGAAGCCTTGGGGTTGCACATTCATGCATGATAAAGGTTGCAAACCTTCAGAATTAATGAAGGAAGAATAATGAAGGTAACAAAAAAACAATTATGTGCACCATATCTTACAATCTAAAAGAGTCCAAGCATCTAGAATCAAGTGTTGAGTCACATCATGTCGTACATCTCAAAAGGTAAAAAGTATGATTCAATAAAAATGAATGTGTGTGTCGATTACGTACTTAGCCAATCGTGAATCGTAATGCATGTGAAGTTGCTATCCTTTTACTGATTAAATTTGAGAATGTAGTTGCATGATAAATATGGACTTGGTTGAAATATTTTATAAGTACATGTGCTCAACAGGAAAGGAATAAAAAAGGAGGGACCAGAGTTGCAAATATAGAATACTTGATTGTTGTTCACTTTAAATCAGTATTACACAAACCCTAAAATGGCTCCTTTGTTTCAAAAATTGTTCAAACCGCTCTTCTCCTCAAAATCTCTCTCAAATCTGTTATCAACATTCATCAAATTCATAGGGAAATCAAAGAAGATGAAGCACATAGGAGCCACAACTGAAGAACCACCACATGTAAGTGATGATCAAGTCGTCCCTAACTTGTTGATGAAGAAGATGAATAAGCTCCTCTTAGGAACAATCCACCTGTCTTGACTACTTTATCAAAGATAACTAAGGAGATTGAGTCGTTTAATACTGAACCGTAGAAGGATCTATTAGAGGGGAGTGACGAGCATCAAGGAACTTATGCTGGTGTCAAAGATCTGACGAAGCTGATGGTTGAAACACCGCCTGAATCAGAATTGATCTCAACAAAATCAACAGAGGCTCCCTCGACTACTTCAGATCCGGTGATTCCATCCACCAAAATATATCTCTGACAAGGTACTCGATGAAACTTCAGAGACTAGTCAACAAACAAAGTCAATTCGGAGTATTTGTAAGAAGATCCAAGTGAAGCTGAATCAGAATTTGAAAATGACAAAGAAATAACACCAACAGTTAAGGATGAAGAAATGGTCTCTCTTGGCTCATCTTGTGATGAGGAACCCTTAATGGAAATTTGTAAGAATAAAGTTCTAACGAAACTATGATTGGCACATTCCAAGTGAGAAAAAACTAAGGCATCAACCGTTCCCACTCAATCTTAGTTCCTTCGGTCAGAGGATGCATCTAATTCCCATGCCTTCAAAAGAATACATATGTCTCTAGCCGTGTTCACTCAAAGATAATGCCTGACAGGGATGCTTCTTTGGGTCTGTTGCAGTTAAACAAATGTATAGTTCATGATTCGGAGTGTAATTTTTGAATGAACCATTGATGTAGATGAGGTTTATCAGTGGGGCTATATATGTGGAAGTAATTAAGAAAGAATCGATGGATTCGATAGTCTCTCCTCTTGTTAGCTATGTCGATCAAGTTGTGGCTGAGTTTTATGCTTGTCTACTAACCACTACGATTAAAGCAAATAATGACCCATTGAATTCTTACTCAGAGGCCATGCGTATACCTTCTCTTTGTCAATCATCATTTAGTATATTGATCTTCCTTCTCTCACACACGAGGAGGAACAAGAGAATGATGTGATTGATTAAGTTTATGTTACTTGGCTGGTTGAATTCCTTACTAAAGGAACTAAAGACTGAGCAAATCTGAATACAATTGATCTCTCTCCATATTATGGGCTTCTCATGATCATTGCTGCTAATACATAAATTCTATCAATTGACAAGACTCATGTCTCTGTGGATAGAGCAAGGATGGTCTACAAGATGTCTCATAGAATTTGAGTTGACATTGGGAGCTTGATGTACAAACAGAACGTGATTCTAGGAATTCTCCAAAAGAACGACTCTCGCTGGCTGATATTTCATCTACTGATCACATGGATACTTCAGAAACAGCATCAACCGCATCCCAGGGCAGCAGAAATTCCGTCTCATTCGGTACCAAAGAATAAGCGAGTTGGTGAGAAAAGTGAACATATCAAGAGTAAAGCCAAGGGAAAGGCTAAATAAGTGTCTAGTGGCTGAACTTCAAATCGTTCTACTTGAACTCCACCAGTAGGCACATCAGCATCCAGTTCATGTGCCAGGTTAGGCCTTAAACGTGTGTCCATCTATGAGCTCGGGTCCATTCAAGCGACTCATGGACTGGTTTTTCATGAAATTTTGCTAGATACTCATCAGGATACAGCTAAGGCTCTCCAAACTCTTATTGATATAGTTCATGACCACATTCGATCAAGTGCATATTAGTTTTTCTGATCTTTTTGCTGATTTATCCTGCTAATATATGTGTTTTAACTCATGTGATCATGAAGGGGATAAGAAGAGGGTTGAGATGAAGTCTACTCTTATGGGGGAGCTTTTGTTTTTGTTTCTCTGATGATGTACTTTTGTGTTTCCCTCTGTTCTTACAATCTTACTTTATCCTATATGTTTTAGAAAATTTTGGTTTGTGGGGGAGTATTTACATGTACTGCATTTTGATTAAGATGTATTAATGTGAACCCTTTTGATTAAGATTATTAAATATATTGTATTTGCCTTGATCCTTTGAATCTTGCTTGTTTGCATATTTGTGTTTGATTGAATTGGTTGTTATTCATCTTAGGTATTTGTGAGACACACGAATTAAAAAGGAGAAGATTGAAGATGTATGATGATAGTTGAGCTAAAGTAGTTCATGAAGTACAATATGAACTACTAGATAGAGCAAGGGTGTGACGTGGATCTGGTTGGAGTGTTCTTCAAGGTGTGAACATTAATGGAAGATTTAGCTTGGCAACAACTTAAAGAAAGTATTGGAGAAGAAGCAATCGACATTAGATAATAGGAAGATTGACTTATTCATTGAAGAACACAAAAATAAAAGTTTATATTTTGTAGATTATTAGGTATAGGTTTTCTTCTAAAGTATAAAGAGGATGTGGGCATCGAATGTACCGGTTAACACACGGAAACACTTTTTAGTTGTGAGAGTTTTGGTGAGTCTGTGTAACGTGAAACACTAAGAACTTAAGAGCATAAGTGGTTCAAGAGACATAGTACAATTCTTTGAAGATGAGTGACAAGTTCATTAAGTCAAGATTTGTCTTGAGTTTGGTAAAGAATTTTTTTTTGATAATCCAGGGGGTTCCCCACTTAGAGTGAATCATTCCCTTTGGGCCCGGTCAGGCTGAGGCGACGCTTCACCCGGAAGAGTTTTCAAACTGGACCGAAAGCAAGGGCCCAGACCTCGGGTGTCCGGAAGAGGCGCGGTAGTTTCCGCATGGGGGAGAATTGAACCCGGATGGTGATTGCCACCACAGGTCCGTCCTTCCACTTGGACTACCTCGTCCGGACTGGTAAAGAATTTTTTTTAAGAAAAAACATGTATATATTTTTAAAAGGCTTAATCTAATTATATTTTTGAAAAAAAATTATTCATGTGTTATTGTAAGTTCTAATTCATGTACTATATAACCCTCACATTTGCCATTTATCCGTCTACGCTAAAGCGAATGATTTTTCCAATCGGTTGGTAAAACTCTGTAACTATCCACTAAAATTTCCTAAACATAAACGATTCATTAGCTTGTCTTCACAGCTTATGGCCTATGGGGTTGACTAATTATAATCGTTTCTTTCTAGAAGCAACTTTGCACTAGACATTTTTTTCCCCGCTTGATTAAGTAAAAGTTCCATTATACCGTGCACAGTCCTAACAACTCATAACAAAGGGCGAAGGAAGAAACTTTATATAATAAAATACCTTTTTATAACAATATTGGTGGACCTAGCTAGCTAGTTATTATTTCTTTCTGTTGAATGAAAAACTTTACACATATTAACCAAAGTAAAATAACTACATATATATGAGATGGATTATGCAAGAAGATTGAAACCAGAGCGAGGATGCCAACTAAAAGCAAACTTTATTCCACTATTATCTGAAATCTCTGACGTGAATACGAAAACGGAAAATGAACGAGAAACTTAGGCTATAATACACATATATATTTGAAATGTTTCCAACTCATATAAAGAAATACTCAAAATGAAACACTTAGCTAGTCAAAAGAGTGTTAAATTAGAAAATCCGATAAGACGGCATTCAACATCAAAGAATTTTGTGAAACGATTTTAAGAATAGAACAAAAGGGGACGGTGCAAGAGATGCGTAATAAAGGGGGACTGTGTTTAGTGTGAAGTGTAATTGCCAGCATTGACCCTTTTGATATTTGGCTCCTTCTCACTTTTATAAACTTTTCGACTACGTTTTTGTAATGGTAAATCCCAACCACGGTTACTTTAACCAATTGGAGAAAAATATTATACTTTGTCAGAACCCTAGAGTTACGTTCCATAGAAAGATATGGACTATAGAAAAGAGTATCTAAACACAGTCCGGGCTTTTGACCATGGCGACAAGGCGGTTGTCATGGATCCATGGATCCACAATAATTTTTAGTGTTATTTTACTCATTATAAAGTCTATTTTTAATTTTTAAATGACTAAGTACTTGGTAAAATTATAATAAAGAATCCATAATTAACTAAAAACTAATTTACATACAATAAGATAAAATCCAAAAAAATGGTATGTTTCACTATTTTTTAGTTCTTCCAGCTAAAAAAAAATATTAATTCAGTTTAAGAAAATGCAACAAAGAAAAAATATTTTAAAAAAATGCTTATCCCCTATATATTAAAATAGAAATATTTTTAATGAATAACCTTAAAAGTGTAAATTATTCAAATAAATGTCATTATGTTGATGTGTCAACACGAGAAAGTTTCTCACATTTTCCTTTTAAATAATCCTTCTCTTCTAGACATTCGACCGCATTAATTTTTTTTTTTGGAACACCACTTTCATTAATACTTAAACATTCGGACTACACTTTGAAGAAGAGATAATCCTAGCTCCACGAGCAATACAATAAGGCAATAAAACATAAAAATTAGAGTAGAGAAAACTCTCGGATAAAACGACAGCGAATTCAGAGAAAAACTCGAATGCGTCAAAGCAAAGTTCACGGCATAGCCGAAGATTTGAAACTTAGTCACACTGAATCGTGACGTTAATAGCCAATCTACACCTCGGGATATCGTCGAAACAAAACCCGTTGCGTCTTCAGATCCCAAACGAACCGCTCCACAAGACAACAATACGGTTAGAGATTTAGGCAACTTCATACGCTTAAAAGCGAGAGTGAGGGCACTTCTCATAGAGAAGACCTTTGATGATGACAAAAATGTTAGCCGTGAACCCACCAGCAAACACAATAATAGAGGTCTCTTCAAACAAGAGGGGTATGGCATTGTATACATAGCAGTTCCAGTAAAAACTTGGATGAACTCATAGATAATCTTTATGAAACTAGTCAAAAAGACTAACCTTCCCGACTAACAAGTGCGCTGTGAAACTGTGATATTAGAAGGATCATAAGAGGTCTTTATTGGCCTTGCTAGGACTAAAGCAATGAAACATGGATCCATCTTGTTAGCCCTTTTGGCTAGGCCTCGTCTAAATCCAGTCGGAGAAGTGAGAGAGCTGCGACGGTAACACGGAGGAGATGCAAAGGTTGATTGGAGGAGTGTTGGGTACACTATCCAACCTGGTGGAGGAGGATGATAGTTCGCCAGCGATGACAACCCGAACCAAGTTGAAGAACGGCGTCGGCGGTTATAACATTCAGATCCAGCAAAACCACTTTGATAGAAAATGAAGCAGAGCATCTCAGTTGAAAGCATCAGCTTCATGATTGGAATAGAGCCTTTCAGCGAAAGGATACTCGTCAGAGAACCGGTATGGAAGACACGGTGAGAAGTGATGGCATTTGCGCCATTCCAGGAACCCCCAGAGAAAGAGTCGTTTCCGGAGGACATCACCCGACACCTTGAGACCACGACGGACCCCTCAGGCAGCGACGACTTCGTTTCCGGAAAAAAAAGATTCAAGACGACAGAGTGAAGTCTTGTTAAATAGCTCAGGCACCAGATCTAAGTCAACGGAGGAGTGAGCAGAAGTGGAGGTGACCGGCAACTGAAAAGAAGCCGGAGCAGCCTCCAACGGTTTCTATTAACCAACTATACCATATAATATAATTTAACTCCTAAAGTTTTTATATAACTCAAGTAATGAAATATTTTCGTTGATTGAACATGTATTAGATTATCACGTTTGTAAATTAATGTTTTTTTCCGTGAGGAGTTTTCAAAATAAAATGTTTGACAACAGCCATTATCCCTTATATATTAGTCATGAAGCATTACAACATGTTTTGGTAGTCACGTGTTATCACAACGATGATTCTTAGAATTCTTAGAAAAATATGTTGGTCCATCTAAACATATATTATATTTTTTTACTAAACTAATTATCAAATTAATTATTAGCATATAAAAAAAATATTGTTCATTATTTCTTTAGAAAAAGCTATGGAATTAACTAATAAAGATTTGATAACCATTTTTCTATCATTCATCATTTTTTAAAATTTTATATTATTAAAAAAAATTAAACAATCACATTAAGCATATAGTTAAAAAAATAGATTTTTTTCTTTTATGCTATAGTTTAAATTTTTTAAACGATTATAAATTACTAATACTATAAATCCACATTGAAACTTTTTTATCAATGGTTTAACTTTTTTATTATAACAAAATACAAATAATCATACAATCATATTAATATGAAGTCTCATTTAATATATCTTCAGATTAAATTTATATATATATATATATATATATTTCAATATCATTTAAATCAGAATATATATCATATATAAAATACATAAACATGTTAATTTTAAAATTTGCATTGAATAGGAAACCTAAATTAATAAATAATCATATTAATAAAGATAATAATTTGATTCAGCAAATATAAAAATATTAATAAAATCATATGAGTACAAAACCTTAATTAATAAATATTTGTATTAAAACATACTATATATCTATGTCAATATCATTTAATTTTAATTATATACCATATAAATAAATAAATAATTATTTTTATTTTTTACCAACAAAAACTACTGTAAATAAAAAGAGGGAATTTTTATTTATGTGATTACTTCAATTTAATTATATATGTAATAGTTACTCACTTCTCAGTTGTTCAATATATTTATTATTGCATAATACATAAATGAACACAAAATAAATAATAATATGTATAAATAATTTGTATACATAATTAATGTTCATTATGCGCAAGTTCGGATCTCAAATGTTATTTGATCAAATCATTTCAAAAATACAATTCTCCATATCGAATTGAGATGGTGAATTATAACATATGAATGATAGTATTGAAATCCACTGTAAAAATAAAATATCAATAAATGTAATCTTAATCATTAACTTCATATTGACGATATATGACTATACGTATGGAAACTTATAATATGATGGTTGAACAATCAGAAATTGTATTTAGCAATTATTAGTATATAAACTTTATTTCGTACATGCGCACAGATAATCATTTAGTAAAATATTTATAAAAGGATTCATATTTAATGTTCGTCCAAGACTATTAAATTGTTTAAGACGGTCATGTTTACATTTGTATTAAAGTTAAATGTATATTTCTTATAAATGTGACCACATGCAAACTGTTATATTCTCGACCAAAAAAAAGTTATGGGTTCGGTTCCGGAACTTCTCGAGAAAAAACCCTTTATATTGGGCATGCCATATATTGAGGTGCTTACGAGCATATTCAAAACCTTTTTTTTTCTCGAATGATTCAAGAACCGATTCTAAATCTTTGGCTTCTTTATCCGTCAAACTATGGTAGTTTATATTTTCATAGAAAAAAAAATTGAAGAAAGGTAGCTTTTGAAAAACTCGTTTCAACATTTTTTCTTTTCTTTTCGTCGGTTAGATAAAGTTAACCCTAATTAACGGGTGCAAGACTCTTCAGTCGTCACCTAATCACCTTAACTATTTCACTTTTGTTCGTCAAAGATTAACCTAGCTAGAAAGGAGATCAACAAAGTCGCGTTGGTCAAATTTTATAGTCAAGGTCGGTCGTTAATTTACCAAATAAAGAATGAGAGATATGGATAGAAAGTTGAATAGGAAGATTCGATATAAAAACGGATTAATTTAAATAAATAGATGGAAAGGATGACGAATGGATTTTGAAAAATATATATTAGGAATTATATGTATCTGGTGGAACGCGATCATACATAATTGAATTTGATCGCATATGCATAAAGGGCATTTTGGATGTTGACAACTGTTTATCAACAAAAGTAGGCATAAGGGAAGTGAACGAGAATTATATAATCTGCTTCAAGATAAAGTGTGATCGTGGGAAGAGGCCATGTAGTGTATTGTGTATTCTATTGCAGACTTAGTGACATTTGGGGTACAGTTGTATCCACTGTTTGTATATACATCAAAGGATATGTGATACACGTCTCTCTGTCCGTTTTCATCTCATATCACCCTTTTTTGATGCCACCTTCGATTGGATTTCATTGATTTGACTATTGTAAATATTTGTGTTAAAGTAGCTTTCTTTATCTAGTGATTTTACAAATCATATGTAACGTCTGTGGGTCGATGTATAGAGTCATTCATGTTTGGTAAGGCTGAGCATTGCTCGAATATCCAAAAATTTTGAAAGTATTTGTGATTTGCTTCGTATGTTACGAATATTCAATTTTTCAATTTGCTTTGCTTGATAAAAATATGGATATCCGGAAAAACGGATATCTAGAAAATAAATAGATATTTACGGATATTTACGAATACTTACTTATATCTGATTCGTTTTGATTAATACAAATAATCTTGAAATTTTGATACAAATTTGTTTTAAAAAAAATATGTTTTTTGCATTATATATATATATATATATAAAGTAAATAAACTACATATTTTTTTAAAATTTTAAACTTAGCTAACAATTATAATAACACAAAATTTAAGAAAAAAATTATAATTATCATAAATTTTTCTTTTCTTTTCTATGTAATACTTTTATGTAAGTAATAATGTGAACATAATTTATCAAATCATATGTTAGAATAATAATTATTTAAACTTATACATTTAAAACTTTAAATATAATCAAGATATCCATGTATTTATATATTGTCGGATCGGAGCGGATATCCGCTTCTCCAAATTTTAATATTTGTGATTTGCTTCAATTTTAACGGATATTGATTTTAAATATTTGCTTTGTTTCAAAAGTTTACGCATATCCAGAATTTTCAGATCAAATTGAAACGAATAACGAGTCGAATCAAATTTAACAGATAAAATGCTCAGCCCTAATGTTTGGTCTTGAGCTGTAGAAACAGTTGATCGACTTCTATTTGGTCGACCGTTTATATTGGACTGGTTTTGGAAGAATCTTATAGAATTTGTCCTTGAAGTTCTTTGGCATCTGAAGTTAATTAGAGAGTTGTGGAAACTTGCTTACTTGCTATTGTTGGTCCATCATTTTGGTGTGTGTGTGTATACATATAATTTACAATTTGTAAAGATACAACTAAATTGCGTACAAAACTTTGATTATGTGGTTGATATAGTTATCATCTCACGCAAACTAAATTCCAATTTTAGTATATCATGAACTATTTATCTAGGCGAGCACTCTAATTTTTATCACATGCTTTATCAACCATGATGTAACGACCGCATCTCCCTAAACTGATCGGGTTCAGAGCGCAGAGTTAGAGACACGCGTCTACGCCAAAAGGCAAGTCAACATGTCCCGCTAATGTTTTGAGGATCCCTAAACGTGTTTCTTCTGTTTAAATCCATCAACTCACTGATATCTAATACTTCTATTTATAGTTCTGCAAGAAGGAAGGGGAAATAGAAAGAAGGCAAGAATAAAAGGATTACTTGGTGAGATGGCTTCTAGATCAGCCTCCATGCATGAACAACCATATGGCTAAATGCGGGACAAGGTCTGACTAGTCACACGAACGAACAACAAGACTCGATTATGATAACACTTAATTACGCTACACACACATACAAACACGCACATCACATCTTCACACATTTTATACACCTTCATTGTTGTCCCTCCCATGAGGCAAACCACCCTGACGCACAACAGCCAATGGCCTCCCCCCAAGGCTGATGCCTGTACGCATAACGCCTATCACATGACCAACCGACAGTCTACAAATGCCAAATCGACACCCACACACTTCAAACCGGATCGCCACACACACCAAACCGGCACCACACTCTTCATCTACATTCAACACTTCGCGACCACTCACATACAACACATAGTCTTATCCAAATATCCATTCATCTTATCTGGTTCATGCATCTAATAACCTAACCGTTTAGTTCTTTCTAACAACTTAGCTCGCAAACAATTCATATACAATCATCATACAATAGCGCAAACAATTTCATACATCAATACAATCAGTCCATTAAGAGAGCATTCTTCTGCGGTATGTAACATAAATCTAGCAACATAGCAACCATTATGGTCTAGCAAACTAACGAACAATCAAGACTAACCAGACGTAATCCAGCATTCAACAATATAGATGATCAAAAGAAGAAACTGGTTTCGTGACTAACCCATATGGAATAAAGATCTGGAGGCTGGTCTGGAAAAGAGCTGGAGGCTCGTCTGGAAAAGAGCTGGATTTGGAATGCAGATCTGACAACAGAAACATGGAAATGCCAAACAACGAACAGAAATGAGTACCTCGTCTTAGTGGTGGTGTGCGGCTCCAGTGGCAACTCGTCTACTTAGACCCGGTGGCGACTCGTCGGCTTAAACCCGATGGCTTCCCGTTGGCGCTCTGGTGGCAAGGTGGCGGCGTCGGTGGCTTCTCGGACGTGGGAGATGAGGAGAGAGAAAGAGAGATGCAACGAGGAGAGAGAGAGAGAGAGAGAGAGAGAGAGAGAGGGAGAGAGAGAGAGAGAGAGATTATAAACCATAGCGGCTAAGGTTCCTAAACTCTCTATAACTCTACGAAGTTTTTTCTGGTTTTCTGATGGGAAAGAAAATGAGAGAAAAACACGCGTAATTCTAACTAGAGCTTAATCCGCACATCCACGTGGGTATTGGTTCTTACGTTTTTAGGTTGATATTTTTTTTATAATTAGTGTTATATATTTTAGATTTGTTGCCATATAACTAATTATATTCAAAAGACTCTGACTGAATCATGTAATATAGTTATTTTTAGACGTTTCAAATACATTGGTTATTTGGATATTTTTAGGTTCATATACTTCAGAACTGAACTCATCTAGACTCGGAAATACCCAACTCGAAATCCACACACAAATTTATAATATTCAGGCGGGGCTTAATTTCAAAATTCAAAAAATGATACGTGAGAAGAACAACCCGTAAATGGGTGCTCAATATTCATGCCTATTAATTCTGTAAACTAATTAAAGAAAATTCTACGTATTTGACTAAATTAAGTGAAATAAAAAAAAGTTTTTGTTTAGTCAATTAGTTATATGGAGTGAAAAAATAACTGACAATAAATGCAATATATTTTATTATTTTGATTTTTACCTGTTCCAGTCATATCATAAAGATTTTTATACCTGTAAAAATTAGGTTAGATCGGAGTCAAACATATCATAAAATATAAAATGTTTACTACCAGTTTTTTCTTATTTGTATAAATTTACTACTACCAGATTTGAATAGGTATACGGTTTCATGTATGGTAGGTAGCTCGTATATCCCTAATTATCTAATTGACACGTCCAAAGGATACCTACCCTTGTTAATTAGTTCCTCTTTCGGCTTAAAACTTTAAATATTCACGATCCGTTTTCCTAAGATATCTTTGTTTCATGTCGTTTTTTTTTTTCAAATAACACATGTGATTCTTCTTTTATAGATAAGAAATAAAAAAATATATATATAATTAGCAGAATCACTTGGAATTATCATTTGCGAAAGAGATTAATCTACTTATTGTCAGAAAGGTATTTCGACGAAATGGGGATTTGTAGTGCCTCCAACTATATCCTGATTTGACTTTCAAGACGGATGAAAAGATTCAAAAAACCTTGATCAATTAGTAACAAATATTATTATAATTTCGCGTATGTCACTTTGTATGTCCCCACAATACTAAAGTGTCGCTTATCCTTTAAATCCATCATATTGATATACCGAAAAATAGCATTGATAGAACTGAAATAACATGACTTCCAAATGCAATTCCAAGCTTTCAAGATATCTTATATTCTTCTATGGGTAAAATGTAATTTTGGATTCTTTAGAAAAAAAATCAAAATCACATAAAATTTTTGTTTTATTGATTAATTTATTTTGGTATTATTACCAAACCCCTTTTACTTTGAATGATAGAATGACCATTTTGATTAGAAGAAGAAAACAAGGTTTTTACCAAAAAAAAAAAAAAACAAAGATTCAAAATGCTTAACATGGACTGTACCACACGTGATGCAAAAAAAAAAAGAAAAAACTGAATAACTTGAAATTTGTTTCGATATTGGTCAGCAATATTTTATTGATGTTGGATCCCCTACAAATTCTTTTTATGAATCCGTCACCTTCCAGTCTACTGCATATATATACATTTACGCATTAAATCTATAATTACTTAATAACTTGGAAAATCAAATATTTTTGTTCTCACAAATCTCCTGTATGTTATTTGAAAATTGATTTTTTTCAAATTTGCTTATGTGTCTTCTCTAAAAACATTTTCACTAAAAAAATAATAACATAGCATACTAACAATTATGATATGATTTAATGTTAATTGTGACATAAACAATTATATTTAATATTGTTTATATTGTTTATAATTTTTATAATTTTTTTTTAAAAATATAATAATAAATCATTCACCATCATTAAAGTAAATATATTCAAAATATAGCATGATATAATATAATAATATAAATATAAAAATATTTTTCAATTTTCAAAATATTTTTTTTATTTGTAGTTATAACAATTTTCATTCCTTATAAAGTTCTTCAAAATTATGTATTTTTAAAAAACAAAATATAAAATTTTAAGCCTAATACCATTAGTTTCCTCTTGATATCTACAACTTTTAAAAATACTATTTAATTTTACTTTTTGATAATTATTATATTATTAAATCAATTTTTCTTGGGTGTTTTGTGAAAGTGACTCAAAATTTAAAGTTAAATGCAAAATTAATACATCAGTTTTTGAAACTTTCATTTGCCCTATTCACCCTAGATGTTCAAATTATTCACGAAAATGTCATTATTATTATTATTATTATTTTTAAATGAGTGTTTTACTCTATTATTCTCATTTTCATCAAGTATTTACAATATTGTTATTTTCATCAATACACTAACCACAATGAACAACCAATTTGAAGTTTTTAATGCACAAAAAATGATTTTTTCTTCTTTTCTCATTTGTTATTCACACAAAATACATCTATTTCACTTTCTCTCAAAATTCATTCAAAAAATTCAAGATTTTGATTTCAAACTTTGTAAAGACATTGAAACTCATGATTTTTGGTCATTAATGAGTTGATAGCAGACTTGGTGAAGTTCTATGAGTTAATAGAAGCTAAATAAGTCATCTCACATATTCAAGATATGAAATTAATTTTTTTTAGATTTGTTCGTGAGGAAGACTTCTCCTACGAGAAGCTAAACAATTCTTCTGGTTAAAGCATAAGTTATTTTTGCAATTGACTTTTTATGTGTTTTATATAGAAGACTTCTAGGAAAGTTTTATACATTTCCTTTGTTAACAAAAAAACAGGGAGAATCGAGAAGACTTCTCTAGAAGTCTTCTCGGATTAAAAGTTCATTTTGTAATTGACCAAAATTTGTCAGAAATTTGTCTTTTTATAGAAAACTTCCGAGGAAGTCTTCTCTGGAAAAACTTCTACGAAAGTCTTTTTTTTACTGTTTAATGAAGTTTTCTCACTGTCACAAGAAGTGATCTACCTGGGTTACTTTTGCAATTTGACAATTAATACTCAAATTTTATTCCTGGTTTTTGGTCACATTTTTGGTTCCGAGAGAAGACTTTCCTAGAATTCTTCCCTAGAAGTGTTCTCTGTAAGAGTTAAATATAATCAAGTTCAAAAGTAACCTAGGAAGACTTCTTGCAACAGTGAGAAGACTTCATGTGAACGTAAAAAGATTTCTTTAGAACTCTTCTCTGAAATTTTTGAAAAAAAAAATTAAATTCAAATTCATAAGTAAGCCAATATTTATAAAGGAAGACTTCTCAAAATGGCTTCTATAGAGTGTAAACTTCTCAAGATGTCTTCTATAGAGTAGGTATACTTCATAAGGAGTCTTCCTTCATAAATTTGCAATTGCAAAAATGACCTAAACGGAAGACTTCATAAAAGGTCTTCTATGTCAATCTTTATTAAATTTCAATTTTCTCAAAGCTTAAAATGAATTTTACTTTTTTTTTCTTAATTCATGTGTATGAGTCAATATTGGGGCTTTTGAGTTAAATTCATAAATTAATTGGTGATAATTATGAGGTTACAAGCATTCATGTTTATTAATGTTTCTAGCTAAACTCAGAAGATTTACAAGGAAGTCTTCTACGTTTGTTTTTGTAAAATTTGTTAAGTAACTTCAATATATATTTTCTAAATTTCAAAAGTATCAAGTAACTTCAACAATATAAAATCATGTGGTTTAATATGTCTTATTAGATCTTAAGATATACTTTTTAATTTTTATGAAATTTAAAATTGCAATTTTCATTTAAAATTTAAGTTTTTCCCTTAAATTTTTACTTCCCGCTTAAATTTTCCGCTTTCGAGTCTTCTGAGAGAAAGCTTAACTTTTTCTAGTGAGAATTATGTATTGTTTGATTTTTGGTGAATTTGACTAAGTTTTTTTGAGAAGTCTTTTCTCTTAGTTTGTAGTAAATTTGACTAAATTTTTATATTGTTATGGGTAGTATGGTTAAAATGTTTTTTGTTATGAAGTTTCAATAATGTCAAGGAATTTTGAAAAATAATATTTTAGACATCAATATATTTACTAATTAATTTAATTAACATCTTTTCAAATTTACAATATAATTCATAATTAAAAGAGTACACATAATAATCATTAAACATATCATAAACAAAAGAATTACAAAATAATCATTAACATCTTTTTGGGAGACTTATGGAAGACTTGTATAAAGACTTCTAGAAGATTTTTGGAATACTTGAGGAAGACTTCGCATTAGGCGGGAAAATTAAATTCTATTAAAATTTAAGCGGTAAGTATTCCACG
Organism: Moricandia arvensis; assembly: GCA_905132765.1. Classification (NCBI taxonomy): domain Eukaryota; kingdom Viridiplantae; phylum Streptophyta; class Magnoliopsida; order Brassicales; family Brassicaceae; genus Moricandia; species Moricandia arvensis. The sequence goes on from CAJHQP010001836.1 coordinate 40,041, forward strand.
AAGTTTTCAAGAAATCTTCCAGAAGTCTTCAAAAAATCTTCCAGAAGTCTTCAAGAAATCTTCCAGAAGTCTTCAGAAAATCTTTTAGAAGTCTTCAAGAAATCTTCCAGAAGTGTTCCGGAGTCTTTCGAAGTCTTCAATGAATCTTCCAGAAGTCTTCCAAAGTCTTTTTAAATATTCTCCTCTTCTCCTTCATACCAAAAAGATCAGATTCTTAACCAGAGACACTATAAAAAACAAAAGAGAAATCAAAAATTTCAAACCTTTAAACTTGTTAATACCTCTAGAGGTTTCAACTAAATAAAATGTTGTGTTATCTTCTTCTTCTTCATACCAAAAAGAAAATGACAAATCTTTAACCATTGAACACTATCACAAACACAAAATAAAATTCAAAAAAATCATACTTTTAACCTTGTTACATTAAGTTGAATATACAACTTTTTAGAATCTAACATATAAAACACACCAAAAATACATATTCAAATTTATGGATCTAGCTTTAAATGAGTGAAAGATGAGAACCATTTAATGAAAAATATGTAAAAACAAGATAAGTTAGTGAGAATACAGAAGAGAAAAATAAGAAATGAATATAAAGTTACGTATTTTCAAGTCTAAAGAGATTAGAGAGAGGTTCGAGAGTTTTATAGTGAGAAACGTTACATTTTTTTGCAGCCATTTGAGAGGAAGAAAAAGAATGTGTAAATTTTCTGTATACATGGAGACAAAAATCTCAACTAGGTTAAATATTTTCGATATAGAAGACTTCCTGAGAATCTTCGAATGCTTCCCAAATTATGAAGTCTTCTGGAAGTCTTCCAATACTTTATAATCTAAAACATGAGAAGACTTCTGGAAAAATTGTGAAAGATTTTTTGAAGACTTCGCATTAGACGGTAAACTTAAATTCTAGTAAAATTTAAGTGGGAAGTCTACCATGAAGTCTTTTAGAAGTTAGAAGACTTCTTGAGAAATCTTCTCAGAGTATTTCGGGAAGTTTTCCAGGAGTTAGAAGACTTTTCGGGAAGTCTTCTGGAAGTCTTCTGGAAGTCTTCTCGAACCCTAAAATCAATTAACTATATTATCTGGTTAGGTTAAATATTTTTTTTGGATAAGTTCAAATTGAAGGTAAATTAAGTTCCGGTTTGTTTGGAAGACTTCTTGAGAAGTTTTCTCGAAGTTCTTAGGAAGTCTTCCAGGTGTTAGAAGACTTCTTGAGAATTCTTTTCGGAGTTTTCGGGAAAGTCTTCCAAGAGTTAAAAGAATTCCCGGGAAGTCTTCTGGAAGTTTTCCGAAACCAGTATCAATTAATAAGCAAAAAACACTTTCTTAAACATAAAACAAACTTAGAAAGTGTTTAATATCTAGTTATAAGAGAGTTACTAACACATATTCCTCAAATTAAAAACAAATTGGTGAATATAACATTTCAAAATCTAACCCTTTAAATATCAATAATAGTATAACATATGCTACCAAACCCTGAACCAATGACTATAATGGCTCAATATACATTCACTCATTTATAGTGGAAGTAAAGAAATTTTTACTATAGTGAATTATAATCATTTATAAATGTTTATATTTACATGATTTCAATTATTTCCCATCAGAATATATTTTATAAATATTATAAATTATTTTTAAGATTTAATATATGAGCAGACTTCTTGGAGACTTCTGGAATAGTACTGGAAGACTGCCGAAAAACTTCTCGAAGACTTCCGGAAGACTTCTGGAAGACTTCTGGAAAACTACTGAAACATTTCTGGAAGACTTTGCAATAGGCAGGAAATTAAAATTTCACTGTAATTCAAATGGGAAAATTGTAGAATTTTCTGTGATTTTTTCCAGGAAGTCTTCTACTGCATTATATGTTAGAAGACTTCCGAGAAAGTCTTTTGGAAGTCTTCCAAAACCCTAAAATCAATTAACTAAGCAAAAAATACTTCATTAAACATAAAATAAACCTAGAAAGTGTTTAAAATCATTTTATTGGAGAATCACTAACACATATTCGTTAAATTCAAAAAAAAGTTAAAAAGAAAAGATTTCAAAATCTACCCCTAAAACTACCTACAATACTATAATATATGTTCCTAAAACCTAAACCAATGATTGACTCATTCTACATTAAATCATTTAGGTTGAAAACAATTCAATTTAATTTAAGTTGATATAAATTTACATCATTTACAAATAATTGTGGTTACATGATTTCTATTTTCCCCCTTATAAATATATTTTTATAATTTTTTTAAATTATTTTTTTATGTTTTATTGTTTGAGAAGAATTCTCACGCGAAAATGTTATAATGATAAAATTGAATACAATTTTTTTTTTGCTCATAAAGAATTTGTTATATTTTCAATAGTCTTTTAGGTTACTTTTGCATTTGATTGAATTTGAGGTACACTTTTGCATTTGAAATACACTTTTGCATTTGAAATCAAGTTTTAATTTTTATCAATTTCCCCATTTTTATAGGCTTTTTACAAATTTAACTAAAAACTCAAAGTCAAACACAAAACTAACCTTTTTTTGTCCTAGTCACCCCACATGTTCACATTATTTATAAAAATGTCATTAATTTTTTTTTAAATCACTATTTTACTCTCTCAACCTTATCATCTTCAAGTTTTTACAAGATTATCATTACCATTAATAACACAACCACCATGAACAACCAATTTGAAGCTCTTAATGCACCTAAAATCAGTTTACACTATCTCTTTCTCAATTGTTATGAACTAAAAAATCATCTCTTTCACTTTGTCTCTATATTCATCTAAAAAACTCAAGCTTTTTGATTCAAATTTTTTTATGGTTGGTAAAGTCATTCAAGCATACTATTTCTTGGTGGCTTACTTTCGTTTGAGGTTCTGGTGGTTGGAGAAGACTATGTGTGCTAAGGAAGTCATCTCACTGGTTTAATGTATGAAATTGAAATTGTTTCCAGATATGTTCGCGTAGAAGACTTACCTGTAAGTTCTCTGGCTGTAGAAGACTTATGGGTAAGTCTTCTGGTCAAACGTGTAAGTCGTCCAGTTTTGTTTGTTCAAAAAAATTCTGGAGAATACCTTAGACGACTTACCAATAAGTTGTCTAGGATAAACGAGTTAGTTTTGCATTTGACCGAATTGTGTCAGATATTTGACTTTTCTTGGACGACTTACAAGTAAGTCGTCTCTAGGAAAACAAAAATTTCAATATTTCATTAAAGCTAGACAACTTATTTGTAAGTCGTCTCAGATTACTTTTGAAATTGGAAAATAAAACTTAAATATTTAACTTTTTCCAGTCGACTTACTCGGAAGTCGTCTAGTCAGACGACTTACTTAAAAGTCGTCTAGGATAAGCAAAGTCGTCCAGATTTTTTTCGAGATTCTGGTCAAACCTTGCTTATCTTGGACGACTTTCTCGGCAGTCGTCTACCTGAACGACTTTTAAGTAAGTCGTTTGAAAAAAGTTAAATATTTAAGTTTTATTATCAAATTGCAAACTAACCTGAGACGACTTACAGATAAATCATCTAGCTTTAATAAAATATTGAAATTTTTGTTTTCCCAGAGACGACTTATTGGTAAGTCGTCCCAAGAAAAGTCAAATATCTGACACAATTCGGTCAAATGCAAAACAAACCCGTTTATCCTAGACGACTTACTGTTAAGTCATCTAGAATTACTTTTTTTTAACAAACAAAGATGGACAACTTACATGTAAGTCGTTTAAAAGTCAATTGCAAAAATAACTTGTTTAGACGACTTACCAGTAAGTCGTCTAAGTCTTCCAGACGACTTAACTGTAAGTCGTTTGCGTCAATGTTTAGTAAACTTTCATTTTCTCTATGTTTACTAATTTGTTTTATTTTGATTATTTGCAGATGATGCGTAATTTACATGCAGTGTATGGAGAATGATTGTTGAATGATTGCTATAGGGATTTTGTGGTTGATAATTTCAAAGGAGCGAGAATATTTTTGTTGAGTGAAGGTTCGACACATGTTGAACTTGTTGCAATGGCTCAAGAAGATTATGACCTGGACATGAGCACATAATTTGTGGAGATTCTTCCAGAAGACCTTCAAGTTAATCGTCTAGTGTTTATTCTTCCAGAAGACTTTCAAGTTAGTCGTCCAGTGTTTAGTCTTCCAGAATACCTTCAAGTAAGTTGACTAGAAGACCTTAAAGTTAGTCGTCCAGGGTTAATTCTTCCAGAAGACCTTCAAGTTAGTCGTCCAATGTTTAATCTATGTATTAAGAATTTGTGTTATGAACTTATATGTGTCAACTTCTTTGTCAAATTGCACTACCAAACAAATTTAAGAAGGTCTTGCCCTTTCTATTATATGAAAGGTTCCAAAAGATCACTGCACAGAAGACTTTCTAGGCGACTTATAGTTAAGTTATCCAACATTCCAGTTCAAGTTCAAATACACAGGTTACAAAAATAACAGATAGGTTACAAAAAATATAAATCAAGTTCAAATACACACATCATCATGTTTATCACCCCTCATATGTTTCCAGGTTGACATCATTGTCCACGTTTTCTTTCTCATGCTAGCCAAGAAGCTTTTTAAATATATCCACCCCCATCTTATCCCTCATAACCTCCTCATTGGCCTTAGCAAAGTCTTTTTGATTAAATGGCATCCCAAGAGCATGACATTCAATGTACTTTAGAGTGTACACACCACAATCACCGGTTCGGGCCGGAGGTATATTGTTCGGTCTCTCATATGTGAATGGCTCCAAGGATAATTGGCCACGTTGTTCGATGGAAACGCACTCAAATAGCAGATAAGGGACCATGTGGATAAAAGACTCCATTACCACATCGAGTTCTTCTAGGGAGATACATGAACAAATGCTGTCCCGGACGACTATGTGCCTCTTAGGGATCAATATCCACATAGCAATTAAATGAGTGTCCTTGTAGTTCATAGATATCATCAATATCCACCCCCCACAACTTGTTCGATTGGCAAAATGATGGTATAGTGCCTGAATAATAATTCTACACCCCACAGGATTCCACGCCCCACCAGGGAGTCTTCTTCCTAAGCCGTAGAGATCGGGCTCTGAGTCTTTAAAATCCTTGTAGTGGAATCTCTGTTGATGAGCAAAGAGATGATCAAGGAAGCACATTCTCTCGCTCCTGAAATTTTTTGGCTTATCGTTGTACCTCTTCCTCAGCACATTAATCCAAGCATCCATATGTTGCATATAAAATAATACAAGTCATAAGATATCAGAAAAATTACTGGTAAGTCGTCTAGAAAGTCTTCTATGTAGAAGACTTACTAGACGACTTATCAGTAAGTCATCTAGTAAGTCTTCTAAGTCATAAAAGAAGACTTACACAGTCCTCCAGCCAAGATTCGGAGGTCCGAAGGTGTGATACCACCAAGTTAGACTTATATGTGGTTTCTTCTCGAGAGGTGTTCTGTAATGACTGCAAACACAAAATGTTGAAAACCAATCAGTTTTTGTAGACTAAAGCAAGCTATTATGGGAAAAGCAATCACTTACAAATCAATTTTCAATCAATCAGCGAGCTCTTTCAACTTCTTCTTGTCAACTGGTGCAAAAGGATTATAGCCTGGACAAAGCTTTTTGTTTGGAATGATCACTTTGACCGTGTTGTTTGTCGTATAAGGAGATTGCTATGACGCAACAAGTTTCCTTGTTCGATCACTCTTTGCACGGACAAGTGCCAAAGCAACATCCTTCTTTTCCTGATATCTAGCATCCTCCTGTTTTATGTCCTTGAAATTTCTTTCAATATCCTCATTGGTCATCCCACCAACAGTCGTAGTCACCTCTGAACGAGCCTCTGTATGAACCTCTTCACTAGTTTCTGCAGGTGCCCCTTCACTAGCCTCTTTACGAGTTTTCTTCCGAGGTCTTGGACTATCTTCCTTCACCACAACTATCGCTTTCTTCGATGGACTCACAAATGTCGGCTTTGTATTGACCCAAATACCGGTGACTTCCCAGCAGTCCATGGTCCACTTCCACGGTCTCTGATTAACTATGACTTTAATTATGTTCTCTGCGGCCGGGTCCTTAATATCAGAGTCTCATTTTAGAAACATTTCACCAATGTCCTTCTGAACAAAGTTGATCACCGTATTCTGCAATAAATAGAAGATATGAACTTAGATATTTGACGGATTAAAGATGGAAAGAAAAGTCTTCCCAGACGACTTATAATTAAGTCTTCTACTAAGTCATCCAGCTGTAAGACTTTTCAGACGACTTAATTATGTCTTTTACTAAGTCGTCCAGCTGAAAGACTTTCCAGACTACTTAATTATAAGTCTTCTACTAAGTCGTCCAGCTTGAAGACTTACCAGACGACTTAGTTATAAGTTTTCTACTAAGTCATCCTGTAGGAAGACTTTCTAGACGACTTAAATATAAGTTTTCTGTGAAGTCTTTTGGATTGAAGTAAATACATGTCTGCAGATAGCATCTTTAAAGAATATGTGTCCTTTGCCACCCATGTAAGACAATATAGATGGAGATGGTCTATTTGGTATGGGATTACCATAATTAGCACCCAATTCCGATAGAGCTATGTACACCCAGACCTAGAGAGCTTGTATAAACCCATCAACAGTGTAACAACCCGAAATATTTTTGCCCTTCAGGGTCCATCAACACCTTAAACGCGACTCTCCCCCATGGATAATTCTCAAACCATTCTTACTCCATCACTAGCCTTGCCAGACTGACCCTTGCAGCGGTTGAATACTTTCTCCCTTCAATGTATCCAGTGAAGATGTCAAGGTATCTAAGCCGTTTGTGATCATCCCGAGACCACCCTTCGCATCTCTCAAGTGTTGTTATTATCTGCTCAGTAGATGGCCTAGCTTCGACATGAACTCCTAACATCCCCCAGAAAGAAGCCAACTCCTTTGTAACAACATACTTCGGTCTCTCAAGGTCTTCGATGTACTCGCAGTTTAGACTAGTGGTGTTTTCAAACTCTAACAGTGAAAACCTCACGGGTTGTGGACCAACGAGACTCCACAGCTCATATTTCTTCTTTATGTCCAGCTGAAAACCGAGCATGTAGTGAACCAGCCTTGAAGCCTAAGCAAATCCCAGCTCTTTGAACTTGATGAAAACTCCCAATTTTGACTCTTTCAGCTCTTCATGTTCGTCACCATGAAAAGCTTTCTTTAAAGCAGTATACAACTTCGAACAATCTGTATGATACGAAATAGCTTTCATTGCGGGGGGCTCTTCCTAATGTATGTAACCTACGGGGGAGTTCTGGAATATCCATTTTTTGTTTGCAAAACAATCAAAGACAACCATCTCAAACACACAACAATCCAGTATAACATTTTAATTATAAGCCTGGAAGACTTTCCACACGACTTATAATTAAGTAGAACATTTCTAAAGCCGACCTGAGAATTCGGAGAAGATATAGTCGTCCTCGACACAGCGGTTATAGATCTGCAAAAATAGACGTGAAAAAAGAAGCGCGGTGAGAACAACGTTGAGAACGAGTATATAAATTGATAGAGACAACGTTTTATGTTCATCTTTTCCTCAATCAATCACTCGACAGTAAGAGATATAACTTACCGGCGAAAGATTTCAACGAGACGCCTCTGAGAGAAATGGCGCTAGGGTTTACAGAGAAACAGCGCTAGGGTTTCCTCTCATATCTGAAACAGATGAAGTGGCGGTGAGAACGATGGTGAGAACGACGGTGATAACGATGGAGAGATAATCGGCAGTGAGAACGATGGATTAGAGAGAATCAACGGAAATCGCTTTCGAAATCATCTTTAAGAGAAACAACGTTAGGGTTTTCTGAATTTCGCGAAAAAAAAAATTAAAAAAAAACATCTTATATATGTCGGGTAAATAATCCGGTTACGTTTAAAATTACATTGATAAAATGGTAAAATTAAATGTTCGGTTTGGTTTGGACGACTTACTCGTAAGTCGTATCTTGAATACTGTACATCAAACGACTTACTAGTAAGTCGTCTACCGTAAATATATTCATCCGACAACTTACTAGTAAGTCGTCCTAGACCCTAAATTTAATCTTTAAACTAAATTGACTAAATTAACTAAATTAACTAACTAACCACGTTATAAAATCAAATTATACTTAAATAGTATTTACTATACACAGAAATAAACACACTTAGGTCAATTTTAAATTTTTCAAAAAATATTTATGCATTCCAAAATTTAACCCTAAGAACACATACAATATTACAACATATGTTGGCAAAACCTAAACCAAAAAATATGATGACTCACTACTTTCACTCATCTATGTTAAAAACAATTAACTTTTGGTATATCTTAATTTATATCTCTTAAAACATATGTTAATTACATGATTTCAATTTTTCACTTATCAAAATATTTTTTACAAAAAATTTAAATTATTTTTAAGAAGAACTATACTAGATGAAAAGTAAGTCGTCTGGACAGCATATTTGAAAGTCATCTGGACAGAAGACTTGCGGAGATTAGAAACAGAAGAAAATTTCGGTTTTTTGTTTGTTCACAAGAGGCTGGTTGAAATTTCAATAAACTTTTAGGTTAATTTTGCATTTGATTCAAGTTTGGATTTACTTTTGCATTTGAAATCAAGTTGTGAGTCATATTTGGCAATTCTCTCTTTTTCTATCTTAGTTTTATACGCGTAGATATATAACCAAAAGAAATATATAAAAATTATCTAAGACTATAATTATATATATCTTCTTAAATATAAATTTAAAATAAAAAATTGTTTTTATCTTAATTTTATATTTTAAAATTAAATTAAAATATTCATACTAATAAAATCTAAATTATTAACAGAATTTTAGTTTTAAATATAATTTAAGTTTTATATTGCTGTACATGATACAGTAGAACAACTAATTATTTATATAAAATGATCTTGTAAACTTGATTGCTTTTTATTTATTTTCAAGTTAATTGATCATCCTTATGGGAAGGCAAAATTTCGTCAAAGGTTGTAATCATCATCAAATCGCAACAATATATCGACAGCCCTAAATGTCAAGACAACATTGTAGTATACAATAGTTTATGCTCCAGAGCCACAAATTATTGACATTGTATGAATTTTCTTGTAATGATGATGATGATGATGATGATGCATTTTAAACATATTGGAGAGTGGGCCCATTTTTTCCACTACCCTAACACACTAAGATGTTTAGTAAACTTAATGATCATGTAATATTATCCTATCATACCAATACCAAGTTTTAATAAACAAAAATAATTATGAACAACATAAATGTTACTAATTATAATATATTATATTAGTGTATTTTAAATGCTTTAAATAGATAAAACATAAGTTAAACTTATTTTTATATTTTTTGGAAATATCATTACACATATAAGTGTCGATGACTATCTTATAGTTTTAATTTAGGGTTTGAGTGGTTTTATCGCTGTCACAAGTAAATGTTGTGTTTGCGGATGGTAGCAATTCTTGAGGTTTTACAACAATCACAAGAAATAATATAAATTATTTCATATGTTTTAAGCCTCTTAAAATCAAAAGCTTGTTTTAGTTAACATCTGCTGTTACGGATAATTTGAAAAAGATAGATAAAAATACTTTTTAACTATATAAATATAAAAATACTTAATTAAATTTTAAAACTGAAATAATATAGTAAATACTAATATATATTATTTTAATTTATGTTATACAATTTTAAAGCAAAATATTTGCTATACAGTTTTAGACATTTATATATATATATACTTACAAATAAATTTTTAAAAAAATAATAGTATAATTTTATAAATATAATATTTATAAATATTATATTAATATGATTTTATTATTTTATAATTATATAAAATTTTAATATTATTAATTTATTATTTAACTATTATTGTATTTGGTAATCAATCATAAGTATTTCGTAAATACACTAATTTTAAATTGTCGTATCAATTGTACAAATCGCTTAATAATGCTTAATAATTGCAATTACACGCATCCGCAAACTCCCACAAACGCACCCACGAATACACCCCCAACCACTAGACACCCTTACGGATAATATCAATTAACTACCTATATATCAGTTTTAGTAACTCCCTGATACTTATATGGATACTATATTTTCTGCTACAGATTTATTTTTTAAAATTATTTAATAATTTACACTAATGTTTAAAAGTCTAAAATATAAATGAGAAGGTTTTTGACTGGATAATATTTTCTAGTTCTCTCTCTCACGACTTCTATTCTAGTATAATAAATAAAAAAGGGAAGTAATGAATGGACAAGACATTATAAGTACCTCCCTCTCCCCACCTCATTTATTTAGTTTTGTGGTAACTTCTTCTAAAGCCAAACTTGTATCTCCTTCTGTTGCTATAATACAAGAAAAATAGAAAGAGCCATGGATGTTCACAATCTATCTGAAGAAGCTAAAATAGAACTACACACGTCCGAGGAATCATCGGGCAATCTTTGCGTTGATTTTCGAGGTCGACCATGCAGGCAAGACAAGCATGGTGGTACAAGAGCTGCCCTCTTTGTTCTAGGTATCCTTCTCCTGCTCTCGTCAATATAAACTTATATGTGTATCCTCGTATCGACTAGAGTATGTTGCATATGGTCGGCTCGGTCCATGTTAAGCATTCTGAAGCCATGTTATCTTTTTTTTTTCTAAGCCATGTTATCTTAAATTGATTGGTTGTGCGTATATGCTCAGGCCTTCAGGCCTTTGAGATGATGGCGATTGCGGCTGTTGGGAACAACTTGATCACATACGTTTCCAATGAGATGCATTTTCCTCTGTCCAAAGCCGCAAACCTGGTTACTAACTTCATAGGAACGGTGTTTCTTCTCTCGCTTCTAGGTGGCTTCCTCTCTGATTCATACCTTGGAAGCTTTCGCACCATGCTCGTCTTCGGCGTCATAGAAATATCTGTTTGTTCTCTCCTTCTCTAGCTCTCTTTTTTCTTTCTCATTATTTTCTTTAAGAGATGCTATTGAATATTCTACATCACTTTCTTCTCTAACTAGTAACTTGTGACTAAAAACGTGCTATTAGAAGTATATGTAGACAAAAGTCCAAATCTTTAACGTAAAGTTCTAACTAAAGTGAATTAACTTGTTGAAACTTTCGGTTCCTTTAGAAAAGTAAATTGTTTACATAATATATTTTAACTAATTACATTATACTATTGTATGTTATAACTATTTAGTATCACACAATAGTAATGACGTCCAAAAACTATGTCACACAATAGTCTAGTAACAAAATGTACGGCTTAGGCGACATGAAAACTCCAGTAACATTACTGGTCAGGTTAAAAGCATGTTCTGACACCATGCACAATACACAATATGGATGTAACTTCCTAAGATTTTGGTTACAAAAGATAAGTCATATTTATCTCTTGTTTGACAAACTTAAAAGTAAAAATTCTGACTGACAAAAAACACGTACATTAATGAAACAGGGGTTCATATTATTGTCAGTCCAAGCTCATCTTCCCCAGCTAAGGCCACCAGAATGCAACATGAAGAACACCACAACACATTGCTTAGAGGCAAATGGTTACAAGTCAGCTACACTCTACGCAGCACTCTGTTTTGTGGCCTTAGGGAGCGGCTGTCTCAAACCAAACATCATCTCTCACGGTGCGGACCAGTTTCAAAGAAAGGATTTAAGGAAGCTATCAAGTTTCTTTAATGCGGCTTACTTCGCCTTCTCAATGGGCCAGCTTATAGCACTCACACTCTTAGTTTGGGTGCAAACACATTCTGGAATGGACATCGGTTTTGGTGTCTCGGCGCTTGTTATGGCCGCTGGGATGATCAGTCTTGCTGCGGGGACTAACTTTTATAGGAATAAACCTCCTCGTGGTAGCATCTTCACACCAATTGCTCAGGTAGTTCGATTGTTTGCCTTTGTGTTTTTGTTTTATCTGTGCTTACTTCTAATGTTAACTCATAACTTTTATCATTTCAAACAAAATTCATTTGGTAACTAAAAATACCAAATGTGGTAAACATATAAACCGAGACCGTTGGCCACTGATACATGTTGAGGTATGAATTTGATCTTGACTTAATTTGCTGGCATTCTTTGATCGACCAGGTCTTCGTAGCCGCAATCACTAAGCGTAAACAGATTTGCCCTTCAAACCTAAACATGCTTTATCAACCTTCAATGCATCTCGTTGGTGTCAAAGCTCTCCTCCACAGTAATAAGTTCAGGTGATTTGTCTTTTAATCTCTGTACAGTTACCCCCAAATTTAAGTACCTAACTAACTAAACAACTATTCACCACAAAATCTGCAGGTTTCTTGACAAGGCTTGCATCAAGACACAAGGGAAAGCATTCGAGAGTCCATGGAGACTCTGCACAGTCGAACAAGTCCATCAAGTCAAGATTCTTTTATCCGTTATACCCATTTTCGCGTGCACCATCATCTTCAACACCATCTTAGCTCAGCTCCAAACTTTCTCTGTTCAGCAAGGAAGCTCAATGGACACACACATCACAAAAACATTCCAAGTCCCACCAGCTTCACTTCAAGCCATCCCTTACATCATTCTCATCTTCGTTGTTCCTCTCTATGAAACGTTCTTCGTTCCACTCGCTAGAAAACTCACTAGAAATGATTCCGGAATCTCCCCTCTTCAGAGAATCGGCACTGGACTGTTCTTAGCGACTTTCTCGATGGTTGCAGCTGCTTTAGTGGAAAAGAAGAGACGAGAATCGTTCTTGGAACAGAATGTAACGCTCTCCATCTTCTGGATCGCACCGCAGTTTCTTATATTCGGTTTATCAGAGATGTTTACAGCCGTTGGTTTGGTGGAGTTCTTTTACAAACAGTCTTCACAGAGTATGCAGTCTTTTCTCACAGCGATGACTTACTGTTCTTACTCTTTCGGGTTCTACCTTAGCTCTGTTCTTGTCTCGACCGTGAATAAAGTTACTTCTAGTAATGAATCCGGAAGAAGCGAAGGTTGGCTAGGCGATAACGACTTAAACAAAGATAGATTAGATCTCTTTTACTGGCTCTTAGCTTCATTGAGTTTCATCAACTTCTTTAACTATCTGTTCTGGTCAAGATGGTATTCGTTTGGTCCATCAGCGACACATCATAGGGCCGAGGTTAACAGTTTGGAGGACTTGGAAGATGGAGCAAATAAGGATTCTAAGATGGAGAAGCCATGAATTTGACTATGTTAGATCTTCTTGTTGAATGTTTCCTTTAGGATTATAATTAATAGAAGGAATCTGTTGAAGAGTTAGATCCTTTATGCTTATTAATCTGGTTGTAATCATATGTTTTGGAAGTGGCGGGGTAGAGTTTGTACTGTTTTTAGTTTAAAAGGTTTATAACAACTTGCCTTATCAATTAATAATGTATTATGCTACTTGGTTTTTCGTGATGTGACTGTATTAAGGTACTTGTTTTGTGATGTGACAGATGAAGTTCATAAAGATTTGGGGCAAAGAATAGATAACACAAACAGCTACAACTGCTTAAAACAACATTTCAGTATGCGATTGCTACGTTTTAAAACAACTGAACAATATCAGGTTTTGACTTTTGAGACATGATGATTCCATAGACTTATATAGGACATCTTTAAAGTTGCAGAGGGATATGGTCAATACCCATAGATGTTGACATCATACGCTAAAATGATATAGTGAGGTAAGCATCATTAGCTGTGACCTTCAGGCAGACAGAGAAGGTCCACACAACACACTGCTCTATTGATGCATCAGTATCAATGAATCATAGTGTCTTCACCAATCACCACTAAATCTTCAACAAAATATTTGAATTTTTTTTTGTGATTTGAGTATTACCATTGACTTTGAAAAGAAAAATAATATATAATCCTTATGTTCATTATGCTTCATTTGACCAAACATATATAATGTGTTTTTTAAGTTTGAGCCTTTCTTGTAGCATGGTTAAGAATTGGTTCAACCTCTACAAGATGGACTGACCACAGATAGTAGACGTATCTATGGGTTTCACTTGGAAATGACCAAGTCCCTGTTCATCATCATCAAGATGATACATCTAAATGCAAAATCTATAATACCTGGATCTTTCAGATGCATAAATGTACAATTTGGATGCAAAATTTGCATTCAAAATCCAAAAGACAATACCCCAAATATAAATTTTAAAACTTATTAGTTTAATTATTTTAATTCTTAGGTTATATTATACAACCGTTAATTCACATTTTCTCTCCGAATCACAAAGTAAAACTTTTACGCAAAAACAAAAAAAACAAATTTCTTGACAAAACCATAAAATTGGGATTTTCCATTAAAATCATAAAACTGATTTTTCTGCAAAAATGAAAAATCCAAAATTTTCTGCCAAAATGACTATGGTTTCTGTCGAGTCTGTAGCTCCTCCATCATCAAACTCGATAAATGTTGGTTGGTCATATCTTTCATTACACCTACAAATCGTCGCCAAACTCCAACGTCTCGATGATGGACATACTCACTATATGCCTTCGTTGAGCCTAGCCACTACCTCTATTAGGTTTTTTAAGGCCCACTTTTCATTCTTAATCCAACACCAAGGTATAGTGTGTTCAGTCTAGTTTCTTTGTGTCACCAATCCACTGACATCTCCCCTGCTTCAATGCCTTCAATCCCGACTACTCCCCCGCCTTCCCCTAACCAAAAGGTACTTTCTTGTGGTCTCCTACCACAGCTCCCTTTGATTGCGCCTATACCATGCTTGATAGTGTCAAATACATTTATGGAATTAGAGATGATGATAGCTCCAACCTTATCACTGTACTTATCACCAAACAATATGCTTTCTGAAGTGTATGAAATTAACATAGTCTCTTCAGAGATCATCGTTGGAGATAGAGTTGTCTGTTTGTTGGGCTATTGAGCTAGTTCTAGATTTTCATTGGGCTTTTCAGCCCTCTTCAAACCCATTCGTTTGGGTGTATCATTTATCAACGTCGAGTTTGACTATTTCAAGCTCGTTACAATTTTTGTTTCAGGCACACAATTGAAGATTATCCAAAGTTTTCTTCATTTGAGCAAGTATCTCTTTTTCAGTGTATTTTTCCGTTGTCCATCTCATATCTTATGTTTTAGTGTATTTTTCTGTTGTTCGTCTTATCTTTGAGCGACTTCGATTATAACCATTAAATCTTTGACGTTTTTAATATATTATGTTGACAAAAAGGGATATTCTGACATATTCTCTTGTTCATCTCTCTCTCTCTCTCTCTCTCTCTATCTCTCTCTAGAGCTTTGGACTCTCTCTCGGGGAACTTTTCCAGAAAGAGCTTAGATCTTCATCAATCCTACTCCAAATCATCTATTTCTTCTTTCCATGTCAAGATCTTCCCTTGATTTTTACTTCTCAGTTCAAAAGTTATCTCTTTTCTCTCATCATATCGTCCGGAATGATTAAGTGATGATAGTCACTTAAAGATCAATGCAGCTCCTTACAATCTTCCATATATTCCTCAATACTATGCGAACGAAAGAAATGAAAATAGTCTAATCGGCCGCCTTATCAACCCATATTGTCAAAAGATGTCGAGTCCGATCCTTGATATGCCTCGTAAATGACAGAAATACAGTCGGGTTAAAGGAATCGCGCTTACTAAAGAAAGATTCAAGTTCATTTTTTAAACATGCACATGATCTAGAAGAAATTTTAGAAAAGGGCATGCAAACCTTTAACGACTAGGGCCTTGCGATTGAACGATGGGTGGAAATATCTCCTCCGGGCTTTCTCCAATTCTTACCAATCTGGGTACAAATCAACAACATACCATTCAATTACTACACAAAAGCTGCCATCTCTGATCCTGGAGGTCTGATCGAGCATGTAATAGAAGTTGCGTTTGATCCTGAAAAGCCACAGAGCCATAATTGTGTAAGGGTAAAATTCTCTTCGATGTATTTAGAGTTTTGAACTTGCCTGGAGATGAAAAAAAAACTACAATCTTCTACTGTTATGAAAAAGTTCAGAAGCGATGTTTCCACTGTCAGAGGCTCACACATGCAAAAGAATGGTGCCTTTTTCTGACTCAACAACAAGACAATCCGAGAAAATTGTTCCTTGCATTTTGTCTTCCCAACAAGATCAAGCTCATCCGATCATGTCTGAGACTGATCCTCTATTTTGAGTTCTAAAGGAAGATCATGTAGGTATCAATCCTCTGCCATGATGTCCTAGGATAGCTCCTGATGTTCTCCAGGAAATGAGAAACTACTTTCTCGCTGCAAATGGTGAAGACATGGTTATTAGGGAGCATAGAGTTATATCTTCAGTCAAAGAAGCAGAGAAGGACCCGATATGTGACAACTTGTCCCGTGGACCCATGGCTCACAGCGCTGCAGCGCACCGACCCTAACCCCTCCCCTGTGCAGTCCATCGCACAGGTAGGTTATTGGTGAGGTTCGAACCCCCGACGTCACCCTTTAACAACTCTCCACAAGGCAAGTTGTCACTAATTGATCTGCAGCTCAATTGGTGACAGCTTGCCTTGTGGAGAGTTGTTAAAGGGTGAGGTTGGGGGTTCAAACCTCACCAATAACCTACATGTGCGATGGACTGCACATGGGAGGGGTTAGGGTCGGTGCGCTGCAGCGCTGTGAGCCATGGGTCCGCGGGACAGGTTGTCACAAAAAAGTCGACTTTTATATAACGGCTTACTCCACCCTGGAGGATCAGTTGGCCCTGCAGTACACCGACCTTAACCCCTCCCCTGTGATACAACCTGCCCGAATCATAGCCCTCGGCTCACAGGTGGGTTATTAATGCGCTTGGCGTTACTCGAACCCAAAACCTCACCCTTTCTCAACACTCCCACAGAGAAGCTGTTACCAGTTGAGCTGTGGGAGTGTTGAGAAAAGGTAAGGTCTTGGGTTCGAATAACGCCAAGCGCATCAATAACCCACCTATGAGCCGATGCCTATGATTCGAGCAGGTTATATCACAGGGGAGGGGTTAGGGTTGGTGCACTGCAAGGCCGGCTGATCCTCCAGGGTGGAGTAGGCCGTTATATAAAAGGCGACTTTTTTGTGACAACATGTCCCGTGGACCTCACTGTCCCATAGACCTCAGGTTCACAGCATAGACCTCAGGTTCACAGCGCTGCAGCGCACCGACCCCAACCCCTCCATTATGAGTTCTCATTAACTCGATAATTAGGTTGTTGGTGAGACTCGAACCCAGGTCCTCACCCTTTAACAGCACTCCACAGGACAAGCTGTCACTAATTGATTTGTAGCTCAATTGGTGACAGCTTGTCATGTGAGAGTGATGTTAAAGGGTGAGGACATGAGTTCGAGTCTCACCAACAACCTAATTATGGAGTTAATGAAAACTCATAATGGAGGGGTTGGCGTCGGTGCACTGCAACGCTGTGAACCTGAGGTCTATGGGACAGTGAGGTCCACGGGACAGGTTGTCACACTATCATTCAAAAGATTGTTCTGCAATTGGAATCTCCTCTGCTTTTTACTCATGAGCTAAACAAAGGCAAAGGAATAGTGTTTGGTTATGAGACAAATTCATCCTCAACACAGTCTCTCTACAAGGGTTTTCAAGGTCCGAAGTTAATGGCAAGAGTGATCTCAGCAGGTCAAAATTTAGCAATCTCAGCTTCAGATATATTCTCCAAGTTGTCTCTACCATACTCTTCGAGCTCAACGGGTACCAAGTTATCATCCTCCTCAACTGAAACTTCTTGAGCTTCTCTCACTAAGGGTAAGAGCCGTAGAAGGCTAGAAAAGTTCAAAAGGATAGCTAGATCAAATGAAAGGACAATGTCTATAGCGGAATCTTCTACGAATCATATCTTAAAAGAAGTTGGTCAAGTTAAAAGGAAAGCAAAAGTTGATTTGGCGGGTGCATCCAAAGCTTCTAGGAGCAATGCATCAAAGATGGTCCCACGTGAGGGACCGTCCAACGCTTAAATGAGTCTTCTCAGTTAGAACTACCGGGGAGTGGGGATCCTCAAGAACCGACAGTTCATCATCTCACGGAGCTACGGTGTACGTACTTCCCTGAGGTTTTTTTCTAATGGAGACTATGAATCCTTGGGATAATTTAATTTATATGAAATGTTGGCTTGGATATGATCGTGTGTACACTGTAGACCCGCTAAATAAGTGGGGGGGGGGGTCTTGCTCTTTTTTGGAAAAGAAGTGTGGAAGTGAATATTCTGTATGCAGACAAGAATATTTTGGATGTAAATATTATATATGAAGATAAACAGTTTCATTTGTCTTGTGTGTATGAAAATCCTAACTCCAGTCTTAGACACATAGTATGGGAACGTCTAATCAGATTTAGTGTAAATAGAAGTGGAAGCTGGTGTAGGTTTGGCGATTTTAATGAAATTCTAAATAACTCGGAGAAGATTGGAGGTCCTAGAAGGTGTGATATTTCCTTCAAGTTGTTTTCAGAAATGTTAGAATTATGTGGAATGATGGAACTTCCTAGTACGAGTAATAGTTTCACTTGGAGCGGTAAAAGAGGTAATCTATGGATCCAAAGCAAGTTGGATAGAGCTTTTGGTTTTAAAGACTGATTTTCTCAATTTCCAGCAGCTAATCAAGCCTTTTTGAAAAAGCATGGATCGGATCATCGCCATGTTTTGATAAAGTTGATATCTTCTCAAGAGTTTTATCTAGGATCTTTTAGATTTGATAAGAGAATGCTTCATAAACCTTTTGTTAGAGAAGCTATCAATAGTGTTTGGAATCAGACTTCGACAAGTAGTAACCTCTTTGTTGCTACTCGTCTCAAATATTGTAGGAAAGCCTTAATATAAGGAAGAAAGAAAATCAATCAAATTAAAAGAAAATTATTTCTAAGCTCCAGAATGATTTGGAAAATGAAGAATCCTTGCACTATAATTCTTTTGGTATAATGGATTATCTCAAGAGAACCCTTGTAAGAGCCTATAAGGATGAGGAATAAATTTTGTAAACAAAAAAGTAAGAATGATTGGATTATTCATGATGATGGGAACACCAAAGTTTTTCATGCGGTAGTTAAAGTTTCAAGGCCCAGGAATGAAATAGTCAATCTGTTGGATAAAAATGAGTTTTATCAACGCTCTGAAGCTTCTAAGGGTCAGGTGGTGATTCAATACTTTACTGAGCTTTTCAGTCTTCAAACTCAGTGAACTATTCTGAATTTTTTCAAGACTTCTCTCTAAAAGTAACGTCGACTATAAATCATCATCTAACGATGAGAGTAACGGCAGAAGAAGTTAAAGATGCAGTTTTCCCGATTAAACCAGACAGTTCTCCAGGTGTACATGGAATGTCAGGTCATTTCTTTCAAAGCTACTGGGACATTGTGGGTGATCAGTTTACGTCAGAGGTACTTTTTATTGAGTCTGGTATTATGCCTTCGGACTGGAACTTCACTCAAATTTGTCTTATTCCAAAGAACCTAATGCTTCCTTAATGTCTGATTTGCATCCTATTAGTTTGTGCTACAGTGATGTATAAGACCATTTCAAAAAATTTAGCCTCAAGACTTCAAAATTTCCTTGCTCATATAGTGTCCTCTACCTAGTCAGCCTTTGTGTCTGACAGACTTATTTCAGATAATATCATTCTTGCTCATGAAGCAATTCATAGCCCGAGGACACATGATTCAATTTCAAATTCTTTCACGACTGCAAAAACGGATATGTCTAAAGCTTTTGACAGGGTAGAATAAAATAATCTGAAAACTCTGCTTAAGGCTCTCGGTTTTGATGAGGTTTAGGTCAACTGGATTATGTTTTGTGTCTCTACAGTTAAGTATTCAGTTCTGATCAATGGCCATGCACATGGTTTTAAGGGGTCTCAGACAAGGTGATCTGATGTCACTTTTCTTTTCGTTCTCTGCACGGAAGGTCTTACCTATTTGCTAAATCAAGCTGCGATCAGAGGTTATTTGAATGGACTCCATTCAATAACGAAGGGCCTGCTGTTCACCATCTATTTTTTTTGCAGACGATAGTCTGTTTCTCTTCAAGGTTGATATTTCTCAATCTCAAACCTTTCAAGATATAGTATGTAAGTATGGTGAAGCTACATGTCAAGTTATCAATCTTGAGAAATCCTTTTTAGCATTTGGCAAAAACATCAGTCTTGATTTAAAAGAGCAAATACAAATTAAGCTTGGCATATTTTGAGAAGGTGGAGTTGGTAAATATTTAGACTTTCCTTAGTGCTTCAGTAGTTCCAAAGTATATATATTGACTTAAATCTATATTATAATGGGAGAGTTTACTCTCTCCCCTTCTGCCACGTGTCCATTTCGTAATGGGCTTTTCAAAAAAAAAAATTGGATGTTGACTATGAGATTCGAACCCTTCACCTCAATGTTTATTTGATTGACATAACCAACTAAGCTAAATGAGATTTTGTAAACTAGAAACTAAATTTTATATAATAATATTACAGTTTGGTCTTTTCTAAGGGTGTCTATGTCAATATTAAGTTGGTCCCACATATTTTTTTTAAATCGTATGTTGACATACTAAAATAGTCGAACCTTTCACTTCGGTGTTTATTTGATTGACATAACTAAATCAGGTACAAGAGATTTTTTTAAAATTGATGGCGGATTTTTTTACTTATTTTGAATGAGGCGTGGCGGTCGAGGCATTACAAGTGGTATTACAGCTGGTTAGCCATCTCGATTTTAACCCGAGAGGCAACTTGAGACCTGTCGTGGGACACAACAAAGACGTTTTATTCTTTGAGAGGAGGTGAATGGAAACATCCCGAGCTGTGATATATATAAAAAGGCTTAAGAGAATTGATTTAGTTACCTATGTCACCAAAGTTGACTTACCTTTTCCGTCACACATCCGTTTAGAACTCCAGAGTTAAGCGTGCTTAGGTTGGTATAGTGAAATGATGAATGAGCTATCAGGAAGTGATTCATGATACCATGCGAATGAATCCAAAACACGAGGAAGGTCGGGTGGTGATTATATGGTCAGTAAACAATGATTTGGAGACTTTAGAAAAATTAACGAACCGATCGTTAGATGGAATGGGATCTACAGGTCGAGAGCGCGAATATGAGCAGCTCATTAACCGTGGACGGTCGGGACGTTATATTATTATTCCATGTCAACAAGCAAATTAAAGATTTCATCTCTACATATAAATTAGAAATTTTCATAAAGTAGTACGGAAAGTTTTAGGGATTAAACTTCGTGATTTTCAAACTATCTTATGTACATAACTTAATGTCGTAATCTTCCTGATTTTTATTTGGTTTTCTAATGAAAATTACACTTCACTTGAAGACATAACAAAACGGAATTGAACTCAATGGAAGTGATGACTCCAATATTGCAATACGAAAAAAACAAAGATTTAGACAAGATACGAACAACAAAATCTTATACACACGTAAAGCTTAAAAAAACGAATTCGCCCCGCGCTTGCGCGGGGGCTATATTTCTAGTTCAGGATAAAATGAAGGGAAGAATGTCTGGTTGGTATACTAAATAAGGAAATTATTTTTAAATTAGTTACTATGGCAATGTATATCCATGCTATGAGCTGCTTTCGTTTGCCAAAGACAGCTTGCAAGAACCTAACGTATGCAATGGTTGCTTTATGGGGAAGATCTTCTGAAGATAAGGGTAAAATCCACCGGTTAAGTTGGATAAGATTTGTGTTCCAAAAGCGTTAGGTGGAATGGGTTTTAAAGATCTTGAATTTTTTTATCAGTCTTTGTTGGCTAAGCAAGCATGGAGGATTCTTTCGGATCAATCTTCCCGTCTCAGTCAGTTCTTAAAAATTAGATATTTTTCATGTGGTACCTTCATATCAGTTTCTCTGGGCTTAAGACTCTCATATGTTTGGAGAAGCATCTTTCATGGTAGAGAACCCTTAGTCAAGGACTTAAGACACATGGTGGAAAACTGTCAATCTTAATCTGTGTGGTTAACCCCTTGGCTTGTTGATGGTGACAGAATGTGTATAGCCCTCATGAAGAACATTTTGGTTGATCTTAATCTCAGAGTCTTCGATCTTTTAGTTCCCAACTCTCATCTTTGGGATACGCAAAAACTTGAAGAAATGCTTTATAGTCAAGACATAAATCTAATCCTCAAGATCAAACCGGTGATTGTTATCCCAGATTTTTTATGTTTGAATCACACTAAGTCTGGGGAATTTTCTGTGAAATCGGGGTACTGATTTGCTGAAAATATGCATTTAAAGAAGCTTATGCAATAGGCCACGCTCTTCCTTCTTTGAATGGAATCAAAACCACATTTTGTCTATGGAAACAGAACCAAAAAACAGATTTTTTATGGAAGGCGGTTAGTGGAGCTCTACTTGTTGCAGACATCTTATCAATAGAGGAATGAAAGTGGATTCAAGATGTCAATTTTTTGGTATAGAAGGCGGATCCATTAACCATCTGCTCTTCACATGTACATCTGCAAGACAATCCTGAGCTTCTTGCAACTTTCATGTACCAATGAACAGTTTCGATCCTACCTCTATTTATTCCAACATTTTCTATGTTCTAAAAATGAGGTTGAATCAAAACATCCCTCTCATAATCAGAAGGAGTGGTCCTTGGATATTATGGTCATTATGGAAGAATAGAGACTCCTTTTTCTTTGAAAACAAAATCTCCTTGGGTACATCCTTTGCTAGAGCTATTTATGAGAAAGTTAATCACTGGTTTATTGTAAATGCTATGGAAAAATAGGACCATGCTATCAATTTAGAAAGGAAGAAGAGAATCATCTTTGGCTGGAAACCTCCTCCAAGTTCATGGCTAAAGTGTGGCATAGGCTCTGTTTGGGACAAAGATAGAAATCAAAGTGAAGCATCATGGGTCCTATCTAATGCAGATGGTAAGATATTGCTTCATGGAAGAAGATTTTTTACCAATATTCATAGTAGGATTGAGTCTTCTTTTGAAAGTTGGAGTTGGGCTATTGAAAGTTTGAAAACCCGCCACTTAAATTCAATCATTATCAGCAGTGAAGATCATGATCTTATCAGGGCTATCGCCAAGCCTTCAGTATGGTCTTCTCGTGATGTAGGCTTCACGTAATGATATCATGGAGCTTTTCCTAATCGCTAATAGTGTGGTGACTAAAGCAATCTTATATTGCTTTTGGTTTTCCAACTTGGCTTAGTCACCTTTTTGTTTAAGTTTACTTACTCTTGCTTCGTTAATCTTGTAACATTATGGGATTTACCCTGATCCTCTTTGTACCCATCCTTCTCTTAGTTAATATAATGATAGTAGTTTTTTTTAAGAAAAAGAAGCAAAACTCACAATTTTACTATGTAAAATACACAATATCCTTTGATATTTTACAATCCAACATACTATCCAATCCTTTAAAACTTTATCGGTTTTGAAGCGGATCAAAAGAGAACACGATGCGTTGATAGTGTTACCTAATTGGGCTAGGCCTACAAGATAGTTTCTCATGGGCCGGCTTGAGACTACGAGACGTCATCTCTTTCCCAAAACATTTCCATAGTCCGCCATGGCGATCATGGCCGTAGCCGCACTCTTCCACGCCAGGTTCCCTCTTATCGCCCGTCGAACTTTCCCGTCTCCTTCATCTGTTAGTTACTGCCCCCGGACTATCCTTTCCAATGAATTCAGCTACCGACTACAATCGATTATCTGTTTTTCATCGTCCGATGGTGGCGGCGGAAGTGGTGGTAACGATGCAGGCGGCGATATCGTTGTTTCAGAACCCAATTTTTTGAAGTACAGCGACGAAGAGTTGATGAAGCAATGCAAATTCGAGACCTTTAGGGTTTCAGGTCCCGGAGGACAGCACCGGAACAAGCGTGACTCCGCCGTTAGACTTAAACACCTCCCCACCGGAATCGTAGCTCAGGCCGTGGAGGACCGTTCACAGCACAAGAACCGAGCTTCTGCTCTTAACCGGCTTCGCACTCTCCTCGCTATCAAAGGTCAAATCCCTTCTCCCATTATCTAATTTTAACTAAAAGTTGACAACTTTCTTGTTTCTTCAGTGAGGAACAAAGTGGACATTGAAGCCTATTCTCCTCCCCCGGAGCTTCTTCAGATCCTACCTCCCAAGTCCACCATTAGAACTTCTTCTTCTGGTTCACAGATTGGTCCCAACAATCCTAAATTTGTACCTGTATTGACTCTCTCTCTTTCTCTCCCTTTAGCTCCTCTTTCGTTTTACTCACAAACTACTCCTTTACAGGGAATGCAAGCTTTGCTTGATGTTATTTCCGCTTCTGACGGTTCTATCGCCGATTCTGCCAAGTTGCTGGGGTGACTTATCCTTCTTCAACCTCTTCTTCACTGTATTTGTCCTTTTGCCTCAACTTTGAGTCATTTGATGTTTCAGTTTGAGCACTGGTGGCTTGTCTCGTTTGATACTCTCACATGATGGTCTTCGTATGGCAGTCAATAGCATGAGGGCAGCCAAGGTACCTACTCTTTCTTCTTATGTCTTAGTCATAGCCCAATGTGTTTTATCTTTATAATCCTGCTTCTTTAGATTTTTATTCTATCTTGGAATGAATCAGTGTGCATGAACCTTAGGTCTTGCTTAGGTTGGTATCTCATCACTGTTATTTGAATCTTTCAGCATGCTGGCTAGTTTATAAAGTGACGACCCTTTTTCTGCGTTTTCAGGGAATGAAGCCTCTCAAGTAGTTGGGATGTATAGACATTTGTGGGATCTTTGACAGTGTCTACCATTTTATTTTGTATACAAAAAACAAAGTATAAATGTTGAGTTCAGTCTAGCATTTGTTCTTCTAATATCTTTCAGATCGAGATGATATTCTACTATATAGGCTGCGAAAATATTTATGGTAATTTTGCGTGTCCCCTTTTGTTGTGATTGTGTTGGAACTTTGAAGTCAATACAGTTGGAACCATTTTGGATTAGATTTCTTCCTATTCTCTTTGTTCTTGTTTTCTCTCCATTTAATGAAATCAATCTCGTTGGTGGTGGGTATAAGTGGAATTGGCAATATTGTATGTTCTTGCACAACGCATTGAATGCACGCTCAAAATTCAATTGATAGCTACTTGCAGTGATGTTATCTCCCTTTGGAAGATATGATTCTCATATAGCAATGTAGAGATGGCTCTCCTTTTCTTTTCTTTTCTAATGTTAGCTACAGTGAGTGCACTTATTACACGCTAAATATCTTTGGCCAGTGGAGCAAATGAAGAAAAACCTGTCACTACCTGGAGGGAATGTTCTCAGGTATATTGGACATTTGAAAATAGCAAAAGAGTGAGAATCAGATTCTTTGCAGAATGAGGTTCTCTTCTTCCCCACACAGCAAAAAGAAATAACTTTTGCGGAGTTGACTCTTGAGAATTTTTTTGTTTATTCATTTATATCCAGAAAAAAAAGCTCCCAAGAGTTGAGAGTGGGTGCATTCTGACTCACTCCTTGTATATTTTACGCATGAATCTGAACTCTGAAGGTATGCTCTGAGATTGCTAGATTCCTTGACTTCTCATGGTATGAACATCAACTATTCACCTTCCCTTTTATCTCTGGTATGACGAATCTTTGATATTCTAACAATGGATTAGTATATGCAAATTTCTACGATTCGTATAGTGAATGAACTCATGTTGATGCCATGGTCACTCTGCTCTGTAAAGAAAAGCAGATATGGTTTGTG
This sequence comes from Moricandia arvensis, assembly GCA_905132765.1. Lineage (NCBI taxonomy): Eukaryota > Viridiplantae > Streptophyta > Magnoliopsida > Brassicales > Brassicaceae > Moricandia > Moricandia arvensis. Next base: position 65,754 of record CAJHQP010001836.1, read on the forward strand.
GATGTTCTATTTTAGTCTTAAAGTTCTTACAGCATCTCTCCAAAGTGACGTTGACTTTCATTAGGCCTAAGGCCTGTTTAATACTATTTGCAAGGATAATTCCAATTCCTTACTTTAAGTTGATAGAAAAGATTTGATTCCTCACCACCATTTTGTTGGGGAGGGTTTTCTGTTCTTTTATTGGCAACTTTCTCCTCTTGGCTTAATGTATAATTTGTATATATACACTTGATTACAGAAACAGTTCTTACAAGACTTCCAAAATCCAATAGTGTTGTTTAGTCTGTATATATCAATGAGGCTTCATTTATCTGCCAAGTTTAGGCAAGTTCTTGGCCACGCCAAGGATCAAGCCTCTATTGGCAGAGCTATTGTACAAAACTACAGTGAGAAAGCTTTTATTGACATTGAAGTTGCAGTGGTTCGAGCTACAAGCCATGATGATTGTCCTGTTGATGACAAGACCATGCACGAGATACTCTTCCTTGTCTCTAACACTCCGGGAGCAGTTCCTTTTCTTACTGAACAGATCTCACGCCGTCTAGCCAAGACAAGAGATTACTTAGTCGCTGGTAAAACTCTGTTACTCATCCATCGTCTCTTGCGTAGTAGCAGTCGCTGCATCGAGCAGCAGTTGCATATCGCACACACCTCTGGCCATCTCCAAATAGGTTGCTGCTGGTTCATGATGAGTCAGGATCATCCTTCCTTTGATTTTCTGCAGAACTATGTTGCTTATCTCGAAGAAAGAGTTGGATGGATCATCAACCAAGCGGGTAAGCTTGAACCTGTAATGTCCGGCGGTACAAAGTGTAGTCGTTACAAAGAGAAATCCATGGATCTTGTGTTCCATATCTTACCAAAGTGTCAGGAATTCATCGCAAAGGTGTTGAAGTGTTCACCGGTTGATGTATGGCTTATGGATAACCTGGTCCAAGCAGCTACAGGTAGCATCTTGAAAGAGAGTTTCCAAGTCTACATGACGTATTCTGATGGTATAGCTGCACTGAGTAACATGCTATTTGATCTTTCAAGACCCGCAAGAGATTTAGCTTGCGGGATGCTGAGAAAAGCTTCTCAACAGGTTGAAGATCTTCGTGTCCTGTATGAAAAGTGTAGAGGATTCACGGGGATGAAGAGCTTGGATTACCCATCTGTGCAAGCTATTACCATGGATCATATAGTAGCACTGGAGCAATGCTCAAGCTATAATACTCGCGCAGGTTCTGTGTTGAAGCGCAGTGGCGGTGAAAGAGGTTTCTCTGTCTCCACCAACTTAAGAGATTCAGTCACTTGCAATGAAAAAATTGCATCTACCAGTCTTTTCTTGTTACCAGTGGAGACCAAAATCAGCATGGTATGGGTTGTTTTTGACAATGAAGAATCAGATAAACCAACAGAGAGCATATGAGCGTTGATCATTCATCTGAAGAGGAAATATAAGAAAAGTGTGGAATACAAAGATAGAGGTCATCGCTTATGCTATAGATGGTTAGGAAAATTGCGTCACTGATTCATGTTACACAATACAATTGTTGTCAGCTTACATAATACGAATCAATACACGGTCTTTACCGAGTTTCATATTATAATATAGTGCATATATTCAGTGTAACAATTTTGAAACAAATGAGTTAATGTTGCAATGATTGACATAGTGAAATGACAAAGCAAATTGCATTAAAACAACAAAGAAAATAATTGATGGATCCGGATCCGATACATGAAAATATGACTATTGCTAGAGATTATGATCTTGACTATAAAGAGGTTTTGGGAAATGGCAGTTGTGAATTTCTCACTCTCATCTCATATTTTACCTGTTGTAGCTACCACTTGGATAACAATGTGCGATCAGAGCAGATGAGGAGCTGTACGAGTTGGATGAATCAGGACGTGGTGCTGAGCAAAAGAGCTGGACGATTCTGAGAAGGATGAACTGATTAAATGTTATTAAGGCGAAAGAGGTACATCTGACTGGTGAGAAACAAAAGAGAGATGAAAGACAGTGCACCTAAACTCAGCTTTAGCTTTATAGATCAGTTCCTTCGTCCAAGTGGGTTTGGTGAACAAATCCATATATAAAATTAGAATGGCTGGATCAGACTGAATTGAGAGATGGACGAATCAAGGTTATGCGGCTCGAAAGAATGCCATTGATCAGAAGCAAGATCCATTGGTCTTTTGGGATGCCAACAACCCGTGCAAGAGCCAAAGCTCATCAGGAGGCTCTCCAATATTAGTCTATTTCGTGTAAGCTAAGGAAGAGGAGAAAACCAAGAGAAGAGAAATGACTAGCTTGTTGGTTTAATTTATTCTCGATTTGTAATTAAATTTTAAAACAAAACAAAGACAAGTAAAAAAATAGATTAGAGTAACCAAGTTCAATTAGGATTACCCAAAGATTCTAGTTTAAATTGAGTTTTCTTTAATTTAGGATGTCAACTTCTTTTAGCATAACATAGTAAAAACTTTTAATAAAAGCTTGTCTCACTTCCTTTTCTTTCTCTGTTCAGCAGAAGAACATTGACTATCAAATAAGGTAGAGTGATGTATTGTGATCCATCTCACACACTAAGCATGGTTATCATGTGTCTACAGAATAACAAAGCATTTTTGAGCAGTTCCACAGCTCTAAAGAGAAGACCATTGACCAACTGAGTTCTAGTAGCCTCCTAAGTCACCCTACATTCATCCCTTCAAATGATCCCAAGCAGATTAGCCTATTCATGATCGTACTAAGTGGTATCAAAGCCAGTTGAAGATTAGTGTATTGGTTTTCTACTCGTTCGCACCCATCTATCATCCACCAAACGCTTCTTTTTGTGAGTACATCAACTGCAACGCTTTTTAGTTTCTTGAGCCATGAATGTGAACCCAAAACATTGCTGCATATGACCAGCCAAAAACCCCTCAAGCTTTCACTCCCTTAAACCATCATTTTCTGAATTTTTACCTCAACTTTTGCTGTACATTCTTTCCAGTACATGTATCGAGGAATAATAATGCCAAATTCTGTCACTTTATACTTGTGTATTTGGGATTACAAGGTTTGTATTGTTCATATTGTCATTAGGTTACTGATAGTGTGTTGAGAGTAAATTCCAATTGTTTGTAAAAGAAATTTGAAGAAACTAGAGTAACCTTGAGTAAGCTTATGATAGAAACTACAGTCTACTTTTGGAATTGGATATTTATCACCAAGTACCATTAAATAAATAAAAACATAAGAGAACTTAATCCAAAATCATAAAAACAAAAGATTTCAAGATTTTCTTCTTTGGAAGATATACATTTTCAATTCCATATGCTTCATCAAACTCGAGTACAACATGGAGCATGCGGGATTTGAAGAGAGAAGAAGATTAGTGATGCCATCCATTGCTTCTTCAGGTGGTTATTATTTGGAGTCTATTAGCGGAATATTTTACATCCTGATGAAGCACAATATATGGTTTGTGGATCTTATTTTAGTCGACATATACAACAAACTTGATGAGAGATGCATGTGTTGTTTAAGGCCTATAATTCATTCTCTAATATATATATATAAATAGTCATCAATGGTTAGAGTGACCAAAATATCTTTCACCGAATAAATAAATAAATACATTTATACTTTTATGGTTAACTAATATAGATTTAGATTTTGGAAATCTTTTTTCGAGAAAAAGGAGGGTGGGATTTAAGATTTAAGATTTAAAATTTAGAATTTAAAATTTTAAATGATAATTTTAAAAATATTTTCAAAAATAATTTATGAATTTCAAAATAAAATTTATAAAAAGAAAATCTAAAACCTCTATAATATATATATATTTTCATCCTCAATTATTATTCTTTTAAGAACATTTGGTGTGGGATTTTTTTGTGAGCATTTAGCTTGGTTTTTCCAAACATATATCTACCTTCTCATTGTTGCCAGAGTAGAGCTTCATTAGGAGAATGATCTTGGAAGATTTTGCACAGGTGAAAGATCATAGAAGGGTTTACACAGCTTAGCTAAAGAAATTGTAACGCTCCGACCACCCATGGCTAATGGGCCTCCCATGTCCGCTCTCTCGGTCCGTGGACTCCATCCCGTCCGACGGTCGTGCGTTAATTTTTCTAAGGCTCGAAATCATTGTTTACTGACCCTGCAATCACCACCCAACATTTCCCCGTGTTTCAGCCTCACTCACACGGTATCGCAAATCACTTCCCGATAGGTCACCCGTCCTTTCACTACTCTAGCTCAAGCACGCTTAACCTTAGAGTTCTAAATGGATGTGTGAGGGAAAAGATAAGTCAACTTTGATGATATAGATAGTCAAATCAATTCTCATAAGTCTTTCCACATATCACAACTCGAGATGTTACAATTCATCCCCTCTCAAAGAACACAACGTCCTCGTTGCACTCCACGACAGGTCTCAAGACGCCTCTCGGGTCAGAACCAAGATTGCTAACCAGCTCTGATACCACTTGTAACGCTCCGACCACCCACGGCTAATGGGCCTCCCACGTCCGCTCTCTCGGCCCGTAGGCCCCATCCTGTCCGACGGTTGTGCGTTAATTTTTCTAAGGCTCGAAATCATTGTTTACTGGCCCTGCAATCACCACCCGACATTTCCCCGTGTTTTGGCTTCACTCACACGGTATCACAAATCGCTTCCCGATAGGTCACCCATCCTTTCACTACTCTAGCCCAAACACGCTTAATCTTGGAGTTCTAAATGGATGTGTGACGAAAAAGGTAAGTCAATTTTGGTGATATAAATAGCCAAATCAATTATGTTAAGCCTTTTCACATACCACAACTCGGGATGTTACAAAATTGATTTATGCATTCCATTATTGATGAGCCTCTTAAAAAAGCTTGTTTTGGTCTAGTTTACCCTTGTTACCATCTCCGGTGGAGGACAAAATCCGCATAGTTTGGTTGTTTTAGAAAGCAATGAATACACAGGGCGGTGCTTGACCACACACTGGTGAAGTATCAAAATGCCTTTCGCTTCATTGGTACTTGGTTTTAATACACGTGTTGGAGATCATGTGTTTCAAAAGTCTGCAGGGATTTTTGAGTTTTTTTGAGTTATATATCATGATGATTTAATAATTGAGAATTCGATAAAAAAAAACATCAACTTTGTACGAATTGTCAAAAAAATTCTTTATTCGAACCTGGCAAAACAAAACCTTTACTTTTGTTGACTTTTTTAATTTATTAAGCAACTTAGCATTGATTGACTATATTAACACACCGTGAACCCACAGTTAAAACATTGTTAAATGTTGGCGTTAAGTGAAACGACGTCGTTTTCAAATGAGATGAAACAACGTTGTTTTACATGATTTTTGAAAATAAAAACAAGTAAACCCTAGGGTTCGAACTCGGGTTGGTCGGGTTAAAGGGGCAAGGTATTTTACCACTGTGATAGTGACACTTTCAATGTAGTTACTAATACATTTAATTTTATTTGGTACTGACTGAATATAAAAAAAATTCTCTAAAAACTTAAAAAGATTTTTAAAATTCCAAAATATAAAAATTTCAATAAAAATTAATATTAAAATTAAATTATAATTTTTTTTTTTTTTAAAAAGGAAAAAATTCCAATTTTTAAAAAATATTTCTAGTAAGCATTTTAATTTAATTTTAACATGTGGGTATCTTTTATGTATGTGGAATTAATTTCAATTTTTAGCAATTCTTTTTAAACAATGAAAATTTTGGAAGATTTTGACTTTTTAAAGAAAATAAAAATTTTAAAAATATTTATTTCAAGCATTTTAATTTAATTTTAATATGTAGATATCTTTTTATGTTTGTACAATTAATTTCAATTTTTAGCAATTGAAGAAAATTTTGTGAATTTTGGAAGATGCTTGATTTTTCTAAAGAAAAAAAATTTAATTTAATTTCAAAATTAATTTTATAAAAAGTTTTTTTATATTTTCAATTTTTTTGAAATTTTGAAGATCTTTTTAAGTTTTTCGAGAATTTTTTCTATTCAATCTGTACCAAATAAAAAATGTGTTAGCAAATACATTTAAAGTGCCACTAACAAAGTGGTAAAATACCTTGCCATTTGACCTGACCAACCCGAGTTTGAATCCAGGGGTCTACATTCAACCTTGCCATTTAAACTAAATTTTTTCTTTTTAAGTTTTTTTGGTCAGCCCAAAAGTTCATATTTATTTTGGCAATTCGTGCAAAATTGGTATTTTTTTGGCCGAATTCTCTTTAATAATTCAAGAGATTTTTGAGTTTTTTTTTCCATAAGCTAATAGTTAATGGGTCAAAAAAATTTATATGCTTCAGGGCCTAAAATACTGAGGCACGGCCCTGTGGGTACCCATGGCCTTTACTGTATTTTATTTGTTGCATGGATTTAAATACTTCTAGCTTTGTTAGTGATAAGAAAACAGATTCATACTGTCCAAATAATGTTTGGACCCTGGAGAATGCTTACATGTATTTCCCATGTGCTAAGGCCTATTTAGAAACAAGAATGACGGGCCTATTCTGTATTTGGGTTTTCTATAAAAGACCAATTAGTACCATGCATTTAGGACTTCTCTAGATTGATGACCTGAAGTGTCTGGAGAAATACAGAAGAAACTCATGTTTAAAACCAAGCAAGCTTATTTGAAAGCAACCTAACATGAGGACGGGAAAACCTAGAATGTTCTCAATTTCTATTTCAGGTAGAAGAGAAAAATAATGTTAGATTGTTCGAGAATGTGTGAACATTCTAGACTCCATGATACACGTCTATATATTCACAACAGATCGTCCTCCTAAACACTCGTAGAGAAGAGAAAGAAACAAGTTCATCACCAGAAGTAATCAAAAGTAAAAGAAAAACAATATCATCCGGGATTACACCTTCTGCAAGAAGAGCTAAAGATGAAGCAGTTCTCTCTTGCTTTGTTAGGTCTTTTCTTAGTAACTCTGTTCCTCGGAAATATCAAAGCAACTGAAGGGTCCTTGCGAGATCCTTTCAGAGTCTTGGAGCAAATCCCATTAGGTCTTGACAGAGATCAGAGCGTGGCTCTGTCTCCAGCGAGAGTGGACTGGAAAGAAACACAAGAGGAGCATGTTATTAGGCTCGATGTTCCTGGGATGAAGAAGGATGAAGTGAAGATAGAAGTGGAGGAGAATCGAGTTGTGCGAATAAGTGGCGAGAGGAAAAGAGAGGAAGAGAAAGAAGGAGATCAGTGGCACAGAGTTGAGAGGTCCTACGGCAAGTTCTGGAGACAGTTTAGGATGCCTGATAATGTGGATTTGGACACTATCAAGGCTAAGCTTGACAACGGTGTGCTCACCATTACCATAAATAAGTTTTCTGCAGACAAAGTCAAGGGTCCAAGAGTTGTTGACATTGAGTTCGAGGAGGACCAAACTGGCAAAATCAGTTCTGCTTAGTCCTACCAAGGGCTCTTGTTAAATCCAGAATCGAGTTTGGTGTTTTGTAATATCACTGTAATCTATTTCTAAATGCAATAAAGTCTGTAAAAAGTTTTTTATATTACGTGTTTGTTTATAAATCCCACCAAATCTACGCGAGAAGGTGATACGAAACTCAAGAACATGTAATGTCTAGCTAGCATAAGTAACTTCTCCTTCTCGCCATGTTTAATCAAGTACAAACAATATGCAAAAGAGAATAAAATAATAGTTTTTTTGCTTGAGTAACATGATAAGCCAGAAAGTAACTGGCTCAAGAAGCAACCTATTTTTTGCTGGAAAATCACGTTATAACATTACAGTAACAGCTGTTGGGTATTAGTAAAAAGTGTAACCTATGGAGAGATCAAACCAATTTTAAAATGGAAAAGTTATTTCACAGCTTCTCTGAAGTCAATTTGCAGTGTAAATCATCGAGTGTCCATGAATGATACTAGCCATAAAAAGAAGAGTGCACAGGTCTGTAAGGTGAGGACCAAGCCGAGGTGTCATAAAGACATCAAACTGTCAAGTATCATATATATCTCCTGACTCTTCGGATGCGACTTGTCAAGAGAATAGAACTGATTGACTTTACTATCGATCATAATCCAACTACACCCTGGTGTTTTATAAGCATTCTGGTGTTTAATCATCTTTCTAGCTTTGCGTGCCTCTTCCCAGTTACCCATCTCTCCATATAAATTTGCCATCATTGAGATGTAACCTCCATTGTTAGGATTTAGAGCAACCAGATTGTTAACAGCAACTACAGCCAAATCCAAATGGCCATACTTCCTACAAGCATTGAGCAATGATCCCCAAATAGCTTCGTCTGGTTTCATCTTCATCCCTGCCATAACTTCCAATGCTTCATCAAACAAACCTGCCCTGCCTAGAAGATCTATTAGGCAGCCGTAATGCTCAATCCTTGCCTCAATATTGAATCTGTCTGTCATGAGGTCTAAATATTCTCGACCTTTTGTTACCAAACCTCCATGTGTACATGCATTGAGAAGACCTATAAAAGTAATGTGATCTGGATTTACATCTTTACTCATCATCTCTTCAAACACTGATATTGCTTCATGGCTTCTACCGTGGAGGGCAAAACAGTTTATCATGGAGTTCCAAGCTGTTAAACTGTTCTTGTTCGCCGTCTTAAAAACAGAGCTTGCTTCCACCAAGTTGCCACATTTTCCATACAAATCCACCAATGAATTCGAAACGAACATATCAGAAGAAAGAGAACGACGGTATGCAAAGGCATGAATCCCTTTGGCCAGCTGAAGGTTACCAGTTTGAGCACAAGCGGATAAGACACAGACTAGCGTCACCTCATTGGGAAGAACATTAGGCTCATTGATCATCTTTCTAAACAGAGAAATCGCTTCCACGAAGAGACCATTCTGCGTACAAGCAGCGAGAACGGCGTTCCAGGAAGGAACATCACGCTCAGGCATTTCGTCAAAGAGAGCAATGGCATTGGAGATATCACCGGACCTAGCATACCCAGAAAGCAAAGCAGTCCAAGAGACGACGTTTCTCTCAGACATTTCGTCGAACACTTGTCTTGCAAAAGGGATGTGAGAAACAGAGGATGCGTAAGCGTGTAGCAGAGCAGTTTGCACGACGAGGTAGTGATGAAACCCGGACTTAAACAAATGCGAATGCACCAAAGGAGTGGAGAAAGCAGAGGAGAGATGTGGCGTCGATTTGAGGACAAGCGGGTAGATGAAGTGATTAGGACGAGGAACAGAGCGGTTAAGCATAAGACGGAAGAAGGAGAAGGCAGAGGAAGCGTGGAGAGGGAGAGAAGAAGAGTAAGCGGTCAAAACGGCGGCGTAGAGATGCGTATTAGGGTGAGAGAAGCGATCAAAGATAATGCGAGCGTAGGAGATGTTAGAAAGACGAAGAGTGCAGAAACGGAGGAGCTTGAAACAGAGGAAGGGTGAGTGACTTAGTCCAGCAACGATGAGAAAGGATTGAACTTGCTTCAGATGATTCAAATGGGTCGACTTGGAAATCACGTCGGAGACAAATTGACCGGACTCAGATGACAGTTCCGCCATGCGTGACGGCGCGTTAATGTCAGAGGTATGGGTTTACACGTGTCCCCATGTGCTATTCCACCAACCGCGAAGAGAGAGAGAGAGAGAGATGGATGATGTGAGTGGCTTCGTCTTTTTCTCTCCGAGTCTATCGTTTATCGTCTCTCTTCTTCTTCCTCCAAATTGACGGATTTAAGGTTCCCCACTCGATATATATATAAATAAGACACAACATCATCGAAGCAGATGCAGACATATCTCTTTAGTTCGGATCTCGAGTATCTCATTTCTCTGTCTGAATTATAAAAAAAAAAAACTGTTTCTTTTTTATTTTTATTTTTATTTTGTATACACGCTTCGTCTCAATCATTCGTTTCAATCATCAAATGTCTGGAATATGGAGATGGAGGAATCTCAGGTCCTTAGCTTTCCAAGCTCGTTCCGTTTCCCCTGTTCCCGCTCATCTATATTCTCTTGAATTGGGATCGTCTCCGCCTCGCCGCCGTCTCCAGGAACGATTTAAATCGGAGCAAGGCGGTGGAAACAACGGCGGAGGAGGAGGGCGATGATTTTTCTGTCCCGGTCACACGGCGGAAGCTAAGAGCAGAGCCTAATTGCCCTCGCTGCTCGAAACAAATGGATCTTCTCTTCTCCAATCGTCAGTTCCCTTCTCCGAATCTTCTCCACCGCTCCGAAGATTCAGATTCAAACGTGGCCTCTAACGGAGACAAAACCAGTTTCCAGTCTGTCAATTTCTGTCCGACATGCAAAACAGCTTACGGGGTCTCTCCTCTTCAGGGGACATTCATCGAGATCGGTCGTGTTCAGTCCCCAACCACCACCACCAGGAAACAGCATTCTAAGGATTTGAATCTCAGCAGAAACAAGCTCAGATCTTCCTTCTGGGATACGCTCAGATCCTACGGTGCTGAGCCACCTGAGGATTGGTCTACTCCTCCTCCTCCTCCTCCTCCTCATTTGAACCCTTCTCCTCCAAACAACATCGCTCCTGCTTCTAACGGCCCCGTCAAAATGAATGCTTCTCCTTTACCGGATGCAGCTAAAGACGTTAGTCGTTGGGGTGGAGCTACCCTTGGCACAGACTTTCCTACTCCTAAAGAGATCTGCAAATGGCTTGACAAGTTCGTCATTGGCCAAACCCGCGCCAAAAAGGTTCTGCCTTTTCACTTATAACACATCGAAATCACTCCTCTGATTACTTACGACATTGTGGTCTTGGTAGGTGCTTTCTGTCGCTGTGTATAACCATTACAAGAGAATATATCATACCTCTATGAAGAAAGGGTTGGTTTTCTCTCATCCATTGCCTTACTTTGTCGTTCTTGTACTTGATCACCGTTCAGTCTGTCAAGGTTTATTGCTATATGTGGAGAGTGTTGACATTGTGGGCCTTGAATACTAGGTCAGCAGCACAACCACTTGATGATGACGATAATGTAGAATTAGATAAGAGCAATGTTCTTCTGATGGGGCCTACCGGCTCTGGTATGAGCTTTCTGTTTTCTTTCTGATCATTATCTATTCTTCACCTACTCTCCCTGCCCACTCTGACATATATTATTTATATGATTCTTGAACAAATAGGGAAGACATTACTCGCAAAGACACTAGCTCGGCTTGTCAATGTTCCGTTTGTCATTGCTGATGCAACTACACTGACTCAGGTAACATTGTGATCTTACATAGCTCTTTGGAATTGCATGTTGCTCTTTGGCCCATCTTTTGTACGGTGTCCTTATAGGCTGGCTATGTTGGTGACGATGTTGAATCAATCCTTCATAAACTACTAACGGTACCAGTTCTTATTCAGTGGTGGTTAACATTCTCAGCACAATTAGCCATCTTCGTGCATTACAGAAGATTCCCTTATGACTTGTAGGTCGCTGAGTTTAACGTGCAAGCAGCACAGCAGGGAATAGTTTACATCGATGAGGTTGATAAGATAACAAAGAAGGTCAGTATGAACAAGACAATGATATCTCCTGAAATCTGTAAGAACAAGATCAATGGGGTTTATGCTTCCTTCTGCAGGCTGAGAGTTTAAACATTAGCCGGGATGTATCCGGGGAAGGAGTCCAACAGGCACTTTTGAAGTTACTGGAAGGCACTGTAAGTGGATTTGCTCTCTTATAGTTTACTCTAAAACTGATCATCTTGGTTAGCTTCTGTATTGATGGTTGGATCTTTCCAGATCGTAAATGTTCCAGGGAAGGGAGCAAGGAAGCATCCACGGGCTGACCATATACAGGTTTAGAAATCTATCTTTAGTTTCATTACGTATCTACAAGTGTTGTTTTACTCAATATTATTCTGTTGCTGGATTTCTTATGATGTGCAGATAGACACAAAAGACATCCTCTTTATCTGTGGAGGAGCATTTGTTGACCTTGAGAAGACCATTGTGGATAGGTAAGTTCACTATGCTTTCCTTTCTTTGTTGCCATACATTACTGGTTCTGTTTGACTTTGATCATCATCATCATCACTAATGTTTTCCAGACGACAAGATTCATCAATTGGTTTTGGAGCTCCTGTCCGTGCCAACATGGCTACCAGTGGAGTTACCAGTGGTGCAGTAACTTCATCTTTGCTAGAATCGGTAAATGCTCTGTTTTCCCTATGTATATACTTATCGTTCCTTGAAAGCGATCTTAGTTTTGGAATGGCGGCTGCATTTTCAGGTCGAGAGTGCTGATCTTACAGCATATGGCCTCATACCTGAGTTTGTAGGACGCTTTCCCATATTAGTTAGTTTGTCAGCTCTAACAGAGGACCAGCTCATTCGGGTATTTTAACACTTTTCAAAGCTTGTGTGTTTATTATGTTGCTGATATTGTATTTGTGATGATGCTACTTCATTTCATCAATTATTAGTGGTTGGCCTTCTCATATTAAGGGGCAAGTAAAAGTTGCCTTTGTTGTTTTCCCTGTAGGTTCTTGTAGAACCCAAAAATGCTCTTGGGAAACAGTACAAGAAACTCTTTAGTATGAACAACGTAAGCTCACACTTGACAAGACCTAATGTAAATGTATTCAAACTTGGACTTGTTGGTCCTAACCTTGCATGATCTGTTGCATAATTTCAGGTAAAGTTGCATTTTACAGAGAAAGCGCTGGGGATCATTTCTAAGCTAGCGATGGTGAAGAATACAGGTGCGAGGGGACTTAGAGCCTTGCTTGAAAGCATTCTTACCGAAGCCATGTTTGAGGTACTTCATCTACAACAAAGAAAAAAAGATTGTTAAGCTACTTTATAACTCTTTTATTCACACTATCGTTTCATTTGTTTTTGTCAGATTCCAGATGCTAAGAAGGGGGACGAAAGAATCGACGCTGTTATTGTAGATGAGGAACCAACAGGCTCGGAAGCTTCTCGTGGATGCACAGCAAAACTACTTAGAGGAGACGGGGCTTTTGAGCGTTACCTCAATGAGAACAAGTCGAAAGATGCTACAGAAACAACGGTATGACTATAAAGATCATTTATTGGCCCTTGAGTAAACATAAACTCTCAGTGATATCTATATCATTTGTCTAGTCTTCTGAAACTGTTCAGTAAGAGCAAGTAATTATGTTTCATACCGACAAAAGTCTCATATGTTTTCATAATATATGTTTCTGGACTTGGCTATGATGATGATCACTGAAACCTGATGGGTGTTTTGCAGGTTGACGAAAGAATAGGCTCAGCAAGAGCAGTGAGCTTGTAAAGAGAAAGAGACGAGAGCGGTTTTTTTTTTCTTCTTTTAACATGAGGGGTTTCTTGATTATTTGTAAAAAAACAACATTCATAAAGTGCAAGAGGATTCGTCCACCTTGTACAATAAAATTGTTAGCTTAAAGATTCGAAAGTTGAATTATTTACATAGAACAAAGAATAGAAGTGTATCTCACGGTGTAAACAAAACATTTGTAATTCTCTGCTTCGCATAACATGTGGTTTCGTTTTTTTTTTTTTTAGCTTGTTAATTCATGTTATTTTCTAATTTTGTTATTAACTCTCGATGGAACCAAGAAGATCTTGCTCATATCTTGGTGATCCTTATGAATGCCAAAGCTTTTACAACAACCAAACTCATTCCTATGGTCTCATACAAACCGGCTTGTGTGTGGGATGAAATTTCAAAACTCATCGCGAAAGAGGCGAGAAATGCACCAACAAAAGAATCACCACCTCCAGATTGTGTCAAGTACCAATATACTCTCCCTATGTGTTTCTGCAGATAATGAATCAAAAACTTTGTTACATTTATTACTCAAAGAACCTATCAGAACTGATTCTTTAGTTACTTGTAAGCATCTTGTAACAACCCCGTCCTCAAAAATCTTACACACACATTACTCAGTTCTAACGCTTCTTTTATTTCAAACCAAATTGTCTTACATATAGCCAAAGTTAAATGAAAAACCGAATAACAAAGCAATAGTTTTAAAAATCATAGTAAAAACTCTTAAGAACAACAAAAACATAAGCACCATATGGATTTCTACTCATGTTCTCTCTCGAACGTACCTGAAAAATTAGGGATAAATATTGATTTACTCAGTGAAAGTAAATTCAAGGGACCCACAAACTCAGCTCAGAATAAGTAATCAATCAACACAATTATAAGTTAATAAAATCTATTATGCATCTTTAGGACCTAGGACTCGCGCACAGACACCTCGTGTCAGCCTATCCCACAGGTCCTAAAGCTTCTTAGGTGATCACCCGCTCGCAGCCCGTTGGCCCTTTTTGGCATGTCAGCCCCTATTGTCTTGACGATCATATATTCCACAACCCGGCATGACTTGATCTTACGGCTCCCTTAATATTGACTCCACTCTTTCGCGGTCTCATTACATTAACTCATATCACTTTCTAAACGTCACCCGTTTTTAGTATCTCAATCATTACACTATTCATCAATACACATTAACTCATCATTAGCTCATCATTAACTCACCATTAGCTCATCATCTTTAGTCATCATTAACTTGTCTCGTCTAAGTGTTTTTAGTCATATCATCACACGTCACATCACAAGCAACTTAAATCTAGCACACATCACATCATTCACATAAAAATCTAGATACTAATAACAAAAGACTAATATCTCGATGGATTATTCTACATAAGACAAGTTTATGACGGGGTCCTCGCCTTAATTGATAAAATCCTCCAAATAAGCTTTAAACAACAAATTGTATTTGCCTTTTCAAGTGACTTCAATCCTAGACCACCCTGTGACTTCCCTTGAAATTTTCTAGGAAAATTTCTTAATGTTATTCTAGAAATCTCTTCTTCTTCCAGAATTCTTCAAACTTAAGAGTTAATTTGGTGTCTTTTGAACATCCAGTAAAGGGTTATTGTTCATCATCTTCATCTTTACGTTTTACCGTAACAATTCCTTTTTTAAAGGAGTTCTTTTTGTGCTTTGAATGACTCTAGTATGACTTATGGAAACAAAGTTTTGAGTGTTCTTATATTGATCTTGATTGTTTCTTTTACCAAAACTCTTCATAACTTGTGCTTCGGCTAAATTGTTCTTCTTTCCGGAATACACAGTTAGTATTCGACTACCCATCTAATGTTGTGATCACAGACGGCTTATATTTGTTATCTCTTCTTCTCTGTTTTAGCAATCCTCTTCTCTTTTGTTCCTTGATCAAAATTTGGTCCTTCTATTATGTTTTTCAACAATCTTCTTATGTTCCATTGAACACAGCTATCCTTCGATTATGTTTTACGTTTTTTAGTGTTTACTTATTTTGTTGAATAATTTCAAGCTTGTGGAAACTTAACATATTAATAAGTGTTTAATATGTTAAGATAATCAAAAAAGGAAATCTAGAAATAGGAAAAGGAAATTTTCTATTTAGGTTTGTTTGTGTTTTCTTTATTCCACATGTTAAAGGGAATTGTTCTTCACTATAAATACAGCTCTATGGAGAGTTGTTCCATAAGATCTAAGAGAGTAGAACATAAGTTCTAAGAGAAACATTGAGAGCTTTAGTTTTGAGTAGTTTCTAAAGCTAATAAAAAAGTTGTTCTTATAATTTCTATGTTTCTAGAGAACTTGAATTGGTATCAGAGCTTAAGTTAAAAGCTTCGATCAAAGCTTAAGTTGAAGCTTCGATCCTGGTGGCTGTGAAGCAAGGGTTCACGACACAAGATGGCTGACGTGATCCACGCACGAAGGACTTTGGATCCGCATCCATCCAATGTCCGATGTTGATCTCGACAAACTATACAGTTTGGTCGATGAAGATGAGGGTGGTACTCATGGTTCATGATGTGTGGGAAACGATAGAACCTGGTTCTGATGATCAAAAGAAGAACGATGTTGCAATCGCTCTTTTATTTCAGTCAGTTCCCGAGTCATTAATTCTCCAGGTAGGAGAACAAACCGCATCAAAAGAGATCTGGAATGCCATCAAGTCACGAAACCTTGGTGTTGATCGTGTAAGGGAGGCAAGATTACAGACGTTGATGACGGAGTTCGACAAGTTGAAGATGGATGATAGAGATATCGTAGATGATTTTGCGGGGAAGATATCAGGTCTAGCATCCAAGGCAGCCTCGTTGGGAGAAAACATAGAAGAGTTGAAGATGGTTAAGAAGTTCTTAAAGGGTATTCCAAGGCAAAAGTACATCCAGATTATAGCGTCCTTAGAACAAGTCCTAGACCTCAACTCGACAGGTTTTGAAGATATAGTTGGAAGGTTAAAGGCGTACGAGGAGCGTGTAGGGGAAGAAACTTAGAAAGAAGACCAGGGAACCTCATGTTTTCAGATAATAATCACCATAGTCAGAGGAGTTATGGAGATTTTTTTGATAGAGGTAGAGGACGTAATGAAAGAGGCAGAGGCCAAGGTATGTTACACAACCAAAATCATGTGTCACACACCGATGGGAAAAACTCGAAGAAGGATCGATCAAAGGTGATATGTTGGAGATGTGACAAGCCGGGTCACTATGCAAATGTCTGTCCCGAGAAGTCAGTGAAGAATCAAGAGACTAACCTAAACAAAACACAAGAGGCCGATGCACTCTATGAGGTGGTTTTCTTGAATGAAGACAAGGTGATTTCGAAAAATATTGATATCAACAAAGGCAATGCAAGTGTTTGGTATTTGGATAATTGAGCGAGTAATCACATGACGAGAAATAAGGAATTATTTTCGAGTTTGAATCTCAACACCAAAGGGAAAGTGAAGTTTGGTGATGGATTGTGTGTTGATATCGAAGGAAAAGGGGTTGTCACCTTTGTGTGCAAGATTGGCGAGAAGAAGGCACTCAAAGACATATACTACATACCCGATCCGAAGCACAACATATTGAGTCTTGGTCAAGCAACAGAAAACGGATGTGAGGTTAACATGAAAGATTTCTATTTAATACTCACAGATTCATGTGGCAGGTTGCTTATACGTGTAACAAGATCTCCAAACCGTCTCTACAAGACCCCGATGGAGATTAGTTATCCGCAATATTTACATGTTAGGGATGAAGATGCTACATGGAGGTGGCATACTCAACTAAGACATATAAGCTATGGCGTGATGAACAACATCGTAAAGACGGAGATGGTCGTAGGAATTCCAGTGTGTAACACACGAAGAAAGCGTATGTGACGCATGTCTAGCAGGGAAGCATATTAGACACTCATTCCCGACTAAAGCCATATTTCGTGCGACAAAGCCATTAGAGTTATTGCATGTAGATTTATGTGGACCAATCACACCATCAACGCCAGCAAATAACAAGTATGTCTTTTTCCTGATTAATGATTTCTCCAAGTATATGTGGACTATACTTATGAAGGAGAAGAGTGAGGCATTCGATCGGTTCCAAAGGTTTAAGGAATGTGTAGAGAAGCAAACTGGTTCAACCATTAAGACCTTTCGCACCGATAGAGGAGGAGAGTTTATCTCAGCTGAGTTCAATCTATTTTGATAAAGAGAATGAAGTTAAAAGGCACCTGACCGTGCCTTACACGCCTCAGAAAAATGGTGTTCTGGAGAGGCGAAACCGAACTTTAATGGGAATGACAAGAAGTATGCTGAAGGCAATGAAGATGCCGAACTACTTATGGGGGGAAGCTGTACGACATTGAACTTACCTCATCAATAGAGTTCCTACAAAATCCTTGAAGGATCAAACGCCATATGAGTGTCTCACATCAAAGAAGCCAAATATCGAGCACTTGAGGATATTCGGATGTGTAGCACATGCGAAGGTTTGTGTTACACATCAGAAGAAATTGGATGAGAGATTAAAGTGTGTGATCAATCTTGGAACTGAGCCAGGTTCCAAAGCATATAGACTCTATGATGCAGTCGCTGGAAAGGTGATGGTGAGTAGGGATGTGATTTTTGATGAGAAGAAAGCTTGGGATTGGTCGTCTACAACAAACCAAGCTGATTGTGAACCAAGTATGCTTAACCTTCCACATGAGGGTGATATAGAAGAAGGTAATGATCAAAGTGAGGATCATGAACATGAAACTATAAACCAAGATGAGGAAGAAGAAGAAGCATATACTGATCACAATGAAAATCAAGACGGGTGGTGGTCAACCGTTGGTGACTAGACATGGCTGAGCCATATCAAAACCGAGTTTTCTCGATGACTATGTGTTACTTGCAGATCAAAAAGGTGCAATGTTGTTGCTCACAGTGGATGGCGAGCCAGAAAATTATCTTGAAGCAGAACACGTGCGAGAATGGCTGAAGCAACGGTGGCCGAATTGGAGTCTATCACAAGAAACAAGACATGTGAGCTTGTGGATAGACCAGCTGGAGTAAAACTTATAGGGTTAAAGTGGATCTACAAGATAAAGAGAAAGGCGGATGGTACGGTGAACAAGTACAAGGAGAGACTTGTGGCAAGAGGCTATGTACAAAGACAAGAAATAGATTTTGATGAAGTGTTTAAACCAGTGGCACGTCTCGAAACTATACAAATCTTAATAGCCCTTGCAGCAACAAACGGATGGGAGATTCATCATCTGGATGTGAAGGCCACTTTCTTGAATGAAGATCTAAAGGAGAAAGTGTATGTAACACAACCCGAAGGTTTTGAAAACAATGGAGAAGAAGATCGAGTCTATGTGTTACACAAGGCTTTATATGGGTTACGCCAAGCCCCTGGAGCATAGAATGTAAAACTCGATCAGGTTCTGAAGGAGATGAGATTTAAGAAGTGCACCAAGGAACTATCAGTGTACCGCAGAAACGAAGGAAATGATTTCTTGCTGATAGCCATTTACGTTGATGATCTATTTGTGACGGGAACTTCACTTAAGGTGATTAAGAATTCAAAGAAGAGATGTCAAAGAAGTTCGAGATGTCAGATCTTAGAAAGCTAACGTATTATCTTGGCATATAAGTGATTCAAGGAGCAGACGGAATCAAGATAAAACAGGAAATGTATGCTCAAGGAATCATGTGTGACACAAAGATGAAAGGGTGTAACGCGACTCATGTACCAATGGAGTCGACTTTCAAAATCTCAAAAGCTGAAGATGAACCAGAGATAGATGCTACGGATTTCAGAAGAATCATAGGATGTTTGAGGTATTTGCTTCACACACGACCTGACTTGTGTTACGCAGTGGGCGTACTAAGCAGATACATGCATAATCCGAGAGACTCTCATGGACAAGCCATCAAGCACATTCTACGGTATGTGAAAGGAACAACAAACTTTGGTCTGTTCTTCAAGATTGATGGGTCAAGGAGTGTCATCGGTTATAGTGACAGCAATCACAACATTGATATCGATGACGGGAGGAGCACGCCAGGGCATGCATTGTATTACCATTACTAGTTACTTGGACGTCGCAGAAACAACAAACAATTGCATTTTCATCATGCGAGGCAGAGTTCATGGCAGCAACAGAAGCAGCGTAGCAAGCTATATGGATTAAGGAATTGTTGAGTGAGATACTAAGTGAAGAAGGCGAGAGACTCAGACAAATCAGCCATTGCTCTAACCAAGAATCCAGTTTTCCATGGAAGAAATAAACACATACTTTCAAGATATCATTTCATTCGAGAGTGTGTGGAGAATGAGCAAATCGAAGTGGAGCATGTGCGGGGTGCTGAGCAGAAGGCCGATATCCTAACCAAGCCATTAGCAAGAATTAAGTTCAAGTAAATGAGGAGCTTAATTGGAGTTGAAGAAATTGATCTTCCTAATTCAAGTTGGAATTAAGGGGGTGATTGTTGGATAATTCCAAGCTTGTGGAAACTTAACATATTAATAAATGTTTAATATGTTAAGATAAACACAAAAAAAAAAATCTAGAAATAGAAAATAAAATTTTCTATTAAGATTAGTTTGTGTTTTCTTTATTCCACATGTTAAAGAGAACTGTCCTTTAAATATAAGTCTATGGAGAGATGTTTCTATAAGATCTAAGAGAGTAGATCATAAATTCGAAGAGAAACACTGAAAACTTTAGTTTTGAGTAGTTTCTAAAGCCAATAAGAAAAATTGTTCTTATAATTTCTTTGTTTCTAAGAACTTGATATTTTTTTAAATTTTTTTATTGTTTGGATTGAATTTTGGGGTTTCATTTTGGTTTACTTCAGGTTATACAATTACTACACAGATTCTACACAGATTCAAAAAAACGCACCTCTTTTCTATCCCCTAGTCGTCTAATTGCGCATAGTTCACCTCCTCATCGCCTAGGAGCGCCTTGAACCATTTAAAACACAGAGTGTAATCCTTTAAAAACTCTTCATTGGGCCAGGTTTTGAGTATCCTTGTGGCTTTCAAGGTTTGAATACTCTGTTCATGATCGTTTCTACAAACTAAAGTAAACTCTTTTATGGCCCTAAAACATGTTACTGGAGATGCAAGGTTTTGGTCTTGTAAGAAAATGTTTTGGTTTTGATGAACTCATCATTTACATTCATGAGAAAGTGGAAACGCCCTCGCCTCACTTAAATTGCTTTCACTTTGATCCATATACAAAACCTCTGATAACTGAATCTTAACTTTCTGTATTGTTGTAATATTCCTTACTGTCATCATTCTACTTCAGTCAGTATGTTTACAAGCTTGTATTGAAGCTTATTATCACTAAACTGAAAACAGAACAATCAGTTTATTTATTTTCTCCGGGAACAGAGCATTCAATTTGTCTATTACACCATTATCATCATCATCATATTTTCTAAATAGTGACCAGTTACCATCTAATTACCTAGTCACCAAAGAATGTTAAAGAAAAACTTATTTTTGTCATTATTAACTTTTCACTAATCCAATTCTTGGTACAACAAACAATGAACAAGCTTGATGTGTCCAACGAATGGATCATGGAAGCTTCTTTTTATGTTTTCCAGTAACATAAAACTTTTATATTCATCTCCACACTCTGTACAAGTATCATTTTTCCCTTCGACTCTTTGAATCTGTCATTTAATTTAATCCCGAAATAATCCATCAACTCATAGAGTCTAATCTATTTGGAGTTCTTAGGCTTCTCATTGCACCTCTCATAGGTGCAACATGTCAGGTCCAATCGATGGCAAAAAAAAAACAAAAATCTCTATCCATGTGTCTTAATCAATTAGGACCGCAACAGCTCAAGTACATGACCGTCCTGAGAGACTCCTCAGCTTGCTTCGCCTTGTCACCATCCTTGCAGGCGGCAACAGCGGTGGCGGACGAAGAAGAGAGTATGTTCGCCTGAGTAGCGGATCTCACGTTGTTTCGGATAAGTTGATTCACAGACCGGATCATGTAATTCCACCTGCATAGTCCCAATTGGTCTTTCGAGGCCTCCACGGCCCCGATAGTTGCTGCCACTAACCATGCTTTGCTCCTTGAACTCATCTCTTTTCTCTGTTTTTTTTCTTAGTTTGAAAGATCAGAGACACTCTTGCTTTGCTTTTTGTTTGTTTGAAAAATGGAGAACTGCTTTGTGAAAGTTGTTGATGAAGGAAGATGAGATAAGACGAGTTGTATTTATATAATAATAGAGAACAAGAGGATTAGACAGAGTGCAAAACCATACGCTGTCTCCCCTGGTTTTCCCTAGTTCTTGTCGTGTGGGTTTGGTGGATTGATTCATATAATTAATTACCAATGTACACGCACCTCAGATCATGTTGGATAAGGGTCAACATTGTCTTTTAAAAGATCCTGGATTATCCGCAAGTGCATGCAGCTGGTTTTGTTGTACTATATTTGGAAACCGTTTTGAACCTAAAATAGTTTTAAATCTCATCCGATTGATTTGTACAAAATCAAATTTATCAGTTATTGGGTTAATGACTTAGCTAACGTTTGCCGTTCCAGAAGGATCCAGTTTGTTAAATAAAAATTATACTTTTAAGGAAATTTTATTTAAATATAAAATAAAAATATTTTTTTTAATTAAGATATTATAACTATGTATATATATAATAACTATATATATATATAATTTATATTCACTAATCAATATCCATAAAAGAAAATTTGGGAAATTTTCAAAAATACCACTTTCTTTGTACCCATTTTCATTTTTACCTTCATTAAAGAGATATTTTCAAAAATACTATTTTTTTAAAGGGCAAATTTTTTGGGGAAATTTCAAAAATACCATTTTCTTGTACCACTTTTTATTTTTACCTTTATTAAAAAGACATTTTCAAAAATACCACCTTTTTAAGGGGCATTTTTTTAAAAATTAATTAGAATCCTAAATTTTACATTCCTAAACCCTACCCCCACCCTACACAACCCCTTAACTCTAAACCTTAAATTTTAGATTAATTAACCCAATGGTTAAAAATGTGTTTTTTCCTCTAAAAAAAACAAGGGTAAAAATGATTAAGGTATTTTTGAAAAGTGGTACAAGTGGTATTTTTGACAATTTCTCATTTTTTTTAAAATTAATTATGATCATAAATTTTACATTCCTAAACGCTACCCCCACCCTACACTACCCCTTAACTCTAAACCCTAAGTCTTAGATTAATTAATCCAATGGTTATAAGTATTTTTTTCCTTTTAGAAAACAAGGGTAAAAGTGATTAAGTATTTTTGAAAAGTGGTACAAAGAAAGTGATATTTTTGACAATTTCCGAGAAATTTTACTGGATTGTCTTTTTAGTTTATTTTCACAAAAATAGTTTTCAATGAGGAAAATGACTAAAATATATTTTATTGAATGGTAAATATGTACTTATACCCGTAGAATTAACTAATATAAACTTAGGCTTTAGAATTAATGAGTGAGGATTTTGGAGATGATGTTTCAAATTTAAAACATAAAAATAAATATTAAAATTTTCAATATAAAAAGCTATTTTGGTCATTTTAAAGCTATTTTGTGACAAAAACTTATAAAAAATATTTGAGATAACTGCCCCATATCATAACTTATACTATAATAAATTTAAACTAAAAATAATCTCTATAAGTTTTTTACATTAATATTTTATAATATCTGAGATACGTCTAGTTACATCAATATCTCTAATGAATGAAATATATCTAATTCCCATTATTGAAAAAATCTTTTAGTTAGGCTTCATTTTTATTTATATTTTTCCAAAAAACCTATATAACAAAGAAAATTTATTGAACTTTATAAATTGTAATTCATAAAAATAACTTTTCACAAATAATCTTTGATTTAAAGTAAAAAGTAATTTTTTATTTTAAAATATAATATTAAACAACATAATATATATTTTAAGTAATAAGTATTTAATTAAATCAATATATTTCTCAAACTATTACAAAAAAGTAATTTAAAATAAAATATCTTCAATGAATATTTTTTTAATTTTCTTTTTTATATTTCTTCCAAACAACATATATAATAAAGAACGGAGAATTTTCAAAAATACCATTTTTCTTTTACCACCTTTCATTTTTACCTTCATTAAAGAGACATTTTCAAAAATACCATTTTCAAGGAAATTTTCAAAAATACCACTTTTCTTGTACCACTTTTCATTTTTATCTTCGTTAAAGTGACTTTTCAAAAATACCACTTTTTTAAGGGGCAATTTTTTTTTAAAATTAATTAGAATTCTAAATTTTATATTCCTAAACCCTACCCAACCCTACACCACCCCTTAACTCTAAACCCTAAGTCTTAGATTAATTAATCCAATGGTTATAAGTGTGTTTTTTCCTCTTAAAAAACAAGGATAAAAATGATTAAGGTATTTTTGAAAAGTGGTACAAGAAAGGTAATATTTTTGACAATTTCCCGCATTTTAAGGGGCAAATGTTTTTAAAATTAATTAGAATCCTAAATTTTATATTCCTAAACCCTACCCTCACCCTACACCACCCCTTAGCTCTAAATCCTAAGTCTTAGATTAATTAACCCAAGGGTTGTAAGTGTATTTTTTTACTCTTAAAAAATAAAGGTAAAAGTGATTAAGTTATTTTTGAAAACTGATACAAGGAAAGTGGTATTTTTAAAAATTTCTCATAAAGAAACAAATTACAAAATTTAAAAAAAAAATATTTTTAATATAATGTGATATTATAAAATGGAAAAATTTAGAAAATAATATTGATATTAAAGTAAAGAAATAGTTTTTCCTTTTAAACTTTATCAGATACTTTTATTCAATTTTGTATCGATCATCACTTTTCAAAAAGAAAATATTTTTGCAAATCAACATACACTAAATTAATAAAATTTGAAAATACACTTACATGCCTAAGATGAAGAACTAAACTAATACAATGAATATAATTAATTCGATTTGACTGAATTAGATTAAAAATAGTTGTACTTTAATTTGAAGAATAAATGTGACACATCATACCCACAAAATGAGTAACGGAACGAGTCCAATTTTTTTATTACAAAATTAAAATTTTAACTAAGATAATAATATTATTATTTATAATAATCATTTTATACATGTAAATTATAAAATGACACAATATATTAATAAATAAATATGTAATTCTCAAATAATATTATAGAAATATTAACCAACTATTAGAATTAAATTCTTTTGGATAAATACACACACACACACACACACACACACACACACACACACACACACATATATATATATATATATATTAGTCTTCTATAAGAAGATTTTTCCTGTAAGTTTTCTCGTACATTTTGTCTTAAAAATAATTTAATTTTTTTATAAAGGTATTTATATGAGGAAAAAATTGAAATCATGTAACTATAAACATTAATAAATGATGTAAATTTAAAAATACTAAAATTAAATTATTGAAAACATATGTAAGTGAATGTACATTGGGTTATGATAGTCTTTGGTTTAGGTTATGGTAACATATGTTGTAGTATTGTTTGTATTTTTAGGGTTAGATTTTTGAATCTTATTATTATTTATTTATTTATTCGCACTATGTGTCGACTTTTGTATATATTAATCACATTATAAGTTTATTTTCAGTTTAATGATTTTTTTTTTTGCTATTTAGTTAGTTATTTGATTATAGGGTTTTGGAAGACTGCGAGAAGACTTCATAATGCACTAGAAGACTTCCCGCTTAAAGTTTAGTAGAATTTAAGTTTTCCGCATAATGCGAAATCTTTTGGAAGTCTTCCACAAGTCTTCTAAAAGTCTTGTAGAAGTCTTCTCATGTATTAGATTTAAAAATAATTTATACAAATTATAAATATATATTTTGCTAGGGAAAAGATCTAAATAATGTAAGTATAAACATTTTTTAATGATGTAAATTTAGTTTTACTATAACTAAATTATTTCCAACATAGATAAGAGAATTTAGATTGAGTAATGATAGTCTTTGGTTTAGGTTTGATAACATATGTTATAATATTTTTGTATTTTTAGGGTTAGATTTTTGAATCTTATTTTTTTTTTTAAATAAATAAAGTTGATCTATATGTGTTTACTTTTGAGTATATTAGTCACTTTATAAGGTTATTTTAAGTTTAATGAATTTTTTTTTGCTATTTACTTAGTTATTTGATTATAGAGTTTCGGAAGATTGTTAGAAGACGACAAATGATGTACTAAAAGACTTCTATGTAAGTCTTCCGTGAGAATATTAAATCTAGGGTGTAGGAGATTTTTTTGGGAAGTTTTCTCTTAGAAGACTTCTCGGGAAGTCTTCTATATCGAAATATTTAACATAATTAGGATTTTTGTTTTCATTTATAAAGAAAATTTACACATTCTCTTTCTTCCTCTCAAATGGCTGCAACAAAAATGTAATGTTTTCACTCTAAAACTCTCCAACCTCTCTCTAATCTATTTAGACCTGAAAACACATAACTTTATATTCATTTTCTCATTTTTCTCTTATGTATTCTCACTAATTTATCTCGTTTTTGCAGATTTTCCATTACGTGGTTCTCATCTTTCACTTCTTTAAAGGTAGATTTATCAATTTTGAATATGTATTAGTGGTGTGTTTTATATGTAAGATTCTAAAAAGTTGTATATTCAACTTAATGTAACAAGGTTAAATGGATGACCTTTTTGATTCCTCTTTTCTGTTTGTGATAGTGTTCAATGGTACGGTTAAAGGTATGACCTTTTTTTTTTGGTATGAAGGAGAAGAAGATAACACAACATTTTATGTAGGTGAAATCTCTAGAGGTATTAACAAGTTTAAAGGTTTGATTTTTTTGATTCCTCTTTTGTTTTTGATACTGTTCTTTGGTTAAGAATCTCATCTCTTCTTTTTGGTATGAAGGAGAAGAAGAAAAGACTTAGAAAGATTTCAGAAGACTTTGGAATACTCTTGGAAGACTTTGGAAGATTCTTGGAAGACTTCGTAAAACTCTTGGAAAACTTCAAATGATTTTTTAGAAGACTTTTCAGAGACTTCCTCGGAAGATTTTCCATGAAGTCTTCTAATTCTTTTATGCTAGAAGACCTTTTTGGAAGTCTTCCTTGGAAGTCTTCTGAACCAAAAATATTTCACTTAAGTCGAGTCCAAACTTATCTATGTTGAACAATGATCTCAAGCTCCATTTGTAATTCTTTTGTTTATGGTATGCTGAGTATTATGTGTATTCATTTAATTATGAATTATTTTGTAAATTTGAAAAGATGTCAATGAAAATAATTAGTAAATATGTTGATGTCTTCAATATTATTTTTCAAAAGTGCTTGACATTATTGAAACTACATAACAAAAATATTTTAACCATACTACCCAAAACAGCATAAATATTTAGTGAAAGTTACTACAAACTAAGAGAAAAGGCTTTTCAAGAAAACTTAGTCAAATTCACCAAAGATCAAACAATACATAAGTATCACTAGAACAAGTTAAGTCTTATCTCAGAAGACTACTGGATAATTCTTCTCGGAAGCGGAAAATTTAAGCGGAAACTGAAAATTTATATGGGAAACTTAAATTTTAAGTAAAATTGCAATTTTAAATTTCATAAAAATTAAAAAGTATATCTTAAGATATAAGAAGACACAATAAATCACATGACTTGAACTGTTGAAGTTACTTGACACTTTTGAAATTTAGAAAATATATATTGAAGTTACTTTACAAATTTTACAAAAACAAACATAGAAGATTTTCCTGTAAGTCTTCTACGTTCGTTTTTGTAAAATTTCCGAAGAAGTCTTCTCAGTTTAGCTAGAAACATTAATAAACATAAATGTTTGTAATCTCATAATTATCACTAATTAAGTTATGAATTTCACTTAGGAACTTAAATATTGACTAATACACATGAATTAACATGAAGAAAAGCAAAATTCGTTTTACGTGTTGAGAAAATTGAAGTTTAATAAAGATTGACATAGAAGTCTTCTAAGAGAATAGAAGTCTTCTTAGAAGACTTCTTAAGAAGTCTTCTTAGAAGACTTCTTAAGAAGTCTGTTTAGGTCATTTTTGCAATTGCAAATTTATGAAGGAAGACTTCTTAAGAAGTCTACTCCACATAAGACATCTTGAGACGTCTTCCTTTGTAAATATTGGCTTACTTTTGAATTTGTTTTTTTTTTCGAAAATCTCATCGAAGACTTCTCTAGAAGTCTTCGACGGTAAAAATGTTAGTCTTGCAATTGACTAAAGTTTTTCAAAAATTTAACTTTTTATAGAAGACTTCTCTAGAAAATTCAAATATAGTCAATTGCAAAAGTAACTCAGGAAGACTTCGTGCGACAGTTAGAAGACTTCATGTGAACTTAAGAAGACTCCTCTCAAAGAAGAGTTCTAAAAAAGTCTTCTATAAGAAGTTAAATTGTTGACAAACTTTGGTCAATTTAAAGTCTTCTATTTAAAGTTCTAAGGAAGTCTTCTCTTGGAACCAAATGTTTGAACAAAAACCAAGAATAAAAATTGAGAAGACTTCTCGTAAATAATAATTTTTTTAGTATTAATTGTCAATTGCAAAAGTAAACCACGCAGATTTCTTGTACCATTAAGAATACTTCATTAAACAGTAAATAAGACTTTCCTAGAAGTCTTCCAAGAGAACATTTTCTGGGAAGTCTTCAATAAAAAGTCAAATTTCTAATAAACTTTGGTCAATTGCAAAATTAACCTGTTTATCTAGAGAAGACTTCTCGGTTCTTCCAGTTTTTTTTTGTTAACAAAGGAAATGTAGAAGACTTCCCTCCAAGTCTTCTATAAAAAACACAGAAAATGTCAATTGCAAAACTAATATATGGATTGACTAGAAGTCTTCTTCACGAACAAATATGAAAAAATGAATTTCATATCTTGAACCCGTGAGATGACTTGTTTTGCTTCTCTAAACTCATAGAACTTCACCAAAAGTGCTACCAACTCATTAATGACCAGGAATCATGAGTTTCAATGTCTCTATGAACCTTACAAAGTTTGAAATCAAAATATTGAAATTTTAGATGAATTTTGAGAGAAAGTGAAAGAGATGTGATTTGTGTAAATACAAATGAGAAAGGAAGAGAAAAATTGATTTTTTGTGCATTAAGAGCTTCAAATTGGTTGCTCATAGTGGTTAGTATATTGATGGCAATGACAATATTATAAATACTTGATGAAGATGAAGATGACGATGATAAAGTAAAACACTCATTTAAAACAAAATAGTGGCATTTTCATGAATAACTCGAACATCTAGGGTGAATAAAGCAAATGAAAGTTTCAAAATGATGGGTTAGTTTTGGATTTGACTTTTATTTTGAGTCATATTTGCAAAACACCTATATATATATACATATATTCATATATATAACTTTGAATCAATGAACATTTTAGTTTATTTTTACTATTAGATTCTCAAAATAATATTACTAAATTATATGTATAATCTTACTAAAATATATTTACAATATAAGACAAGAATCAAAATAAATGAAAATAACAAAACTAGTCAAAATTTTAATATATATATAAAATATTATGGTTGACTCAGAAAGTAGATGTTACCCAGTATATCCAAATAATAATCAAACAGACGAGATATTGTATATCAAGAATCATTCATTTAATTAAATAAACAATATTATTTAAAACCAATCATGCATATTAGTTATACTATAAATCAAAAAGTCATTTCAACTAAAAAAAAGTCTCTCAAATAAGTGGTTCAGTTGTAGTACTTCATGATCGAATCCACATGGAGTGTGGACACACAATAGACTATAGAAATCAAGATTAAGTTAGGTAATCAATAATAAAGTAGTAAATAACAGTAAACAAGTAAACAATTGGTTGTGAGATATATTATAGATATATGATAAAATAGCTAGAGTTATGGTTTCATGCAATTAGAATTACGATGTATAAATGCTAAGGTTGTGTGATAAACCATCCTAGAACCGCTCTAGATGGTCTATCAGATTCTCATGTACGTGTCCATGATATGGTGTATGCCCCACAAGTGTAAAATAAGCAGGCTTCAGCTCAAAATCGTGCCTCTAAAAAGTAGGAGGACGAATTGCAGATTTGTTGACGTAGTATTGATTAGGCTGATTGTAATCAGCCGACGTTCTACGTCGAGCAGTCTGGACATTCTCATCAGCTACATCCTGAGCAATGGCTGCATCATTCTCAGCATTACAATGTCTAGAACAGTTGCTTCAGGATCATGGATTACAACCCCATGTTCATCAATTCTCTGACATGATGCATTACTCAGATGACTTTCAGGGTCTTGCAGGTCTCCATTCTCATACTGTATCAGCATAAGAGTCGAAACCATGTTGTCTGCTCGCAGGTTGGTATTGATCGATGCTCGATAGGTGTGTATCGTTGTTCTCTCATAGAAGGTGTCAATCGACAAAGAAGTGATGTCAATCAATGTTGCTCGCTTATCTTTGTGGATCGTCCGTTCAAGACGTGCATGGTCTGTGGATAAAATATATTTCTCCTTGTTGCTTCTGGTATTGTTGGGCATGCCCCTGAAAGACACAAAGAAAAATGTATGTAGGTAATTAAAACAGTAAATAAAAACCTAGACTAAACTTATTAGTCAAGTCCGATGGCGAATCTAATGCTTCCTGACAACAACGTCAAATTTGATATCGCTCAAATTACCTTAAAGAAACTTTCTCTCTCAAATAAGAGGTTCAATTGTAGTACTTCAAAATCGAATCCGCAAGGAGCGTGAGCACACAATATACTATAGAAATCAAGATTAAACTATGAAATCAATAATAAAGCAGTATATAACAGTAAACAAATATGATGTATATATGCTAAGCATGTGTGATAAACCGTCCTACAACTCGAATGCAATAGTAAGATATCTAGCTCTTGCTGCAAATCTAATCAGATGGCTAAATCCTATGTTCCAGCTCTCGCATTTGAACAAGGAACGAGTGTCGATCGATACTACAAATTGTCGATCGATACTACAAATTGTCGATCGATACTTCCTTAGGCAAGAATTAATGCCTTAAACACTATGTTCACTAGGTTAACTAAACCAGCTCTCGGCATGGGCCTAACAACCTATCTCATCATAATTTTTACCAGGTGATGAACCTACTCTCGTATTTGTCAACTATCCAAAATCAGTGTTCTTAGCTACACTAGAACACAAACAATAAGTCCAATTTTGATGAAAGATCCTAATAATTCACCCTAGCAGTTCTATGTTTCAATAATTCATCAAAACCCTAAATCTAACAAAGAGAAACTACTCATACATGATCAAGCAAATCGTAAGAATAACCTGAATAGAATGATAAATAGAATAAGGTAGAAACTGGTGTTCCAATGAAAAATCTCTGAAGGAGTTCTTGATCTTCCCTCCAAAAGCTATTAAGTAAAAATCCATAAATATTATGGTGTGGTAAGATGTGTAAGGTGGTATCTTGCATAAACAATGTAAAAACCTATAAATATTAGGTATAATGTCAGCTAGGGTATCTGGTAATATGTGAATCTTCTGGGTTTGAGTTGGTCTTGAATCAAGTCGGACCCTTCTACTCGCGTCAGTGTCGAGCGACACTAAGGGTGCAGTGTCGATCGATGCTTCCTCTAGATCTTGGCTCTGGTTTTGATTTCTTGAACAGCTACGAGTTTCCTCAGCCTTAAGCTCTAAAATGCTCCATAATCTCTACATTTATCCAAACACATACGTGGACCTGAAAATACTCTAAAATAGACTCCAAACACAATAGATAGACTCTAAAAAAGACTTATATTGTGGCTGAGAACTGGTAAATTCCATAGTATATCAGTCTCTCCTCCCATTCTAGTGTTCTTCTTCCCAATCTCTATGTCCTCTGGCTTCTCCCTCTTTCTTTCTCTCTCAGTTCACCCAACATACCGTCCAGTATGTTTGATCGGCTCTTGCTGCTCAGATTATCAAATCCTTTGGATTGGTGGTGAGGAAAGCAACTGATTGCTTGAAGCAAAGGGTTCTCTAACTGATATTCTGACACATTAACTGGATCTAGCCAGATCTTAGCCCATGTACAATGTTGGGTGTCTTCGTTGATTCCTATATCTTGTGCTCGTATTTTTTGTTGTTGATATTATATGAACATTCATGGCTTTGGAGGTTGGATGCTCTGAGGTCGAGGCTTCTGGTATGGCTCATGACTCATCCTTGTGTTGAGGTTTTGACTGATGTTTTTGGAGAATTCGGTGGTTCTCCTCAGAGGGGGTGGCTTACTTTTGCTGACAATTCTCTTCTCTGGTTGTGGTTTCTGAGTTAGGTGGCTATCTTACTTTGTACCGCTTAATCAATGCTAGTTTATCAGGTCTTCTTCTTCGGCACCTCCATCGGTGGTTCTGCTGGTTCTGTGGGTTTTGATCTCTTTGGAGGTGCTGAGCTGGCGTCTGGTTTTAAGAGATAATAGCGCATGCGAGTTAGGAGATACTTGGGGTTGTCAACCAAGTTCCTTTCATCTCAGTGGCAATGTGCTTAGGCTTTCACCATTGTTGGAGGCTTGTGGGTATTTGGGCTCTGTTCCTCTGTGGTTGGAATCTTTTCTATTTTCTTTCAGGTTCGGCGATGTGGCGGGTTTAGCTTCTTCTTCTAGTCCCAATAAGAGTGTCACTGGAGTTTTAGTTGTGGTGATGCCTTATGTTCAGAGCAGCCTTGTGAAGTGGTGATATTCATCAGATGCTTGATGTGTCAGTATCCATCTGATGTTGATCAATCACTATTATCCATCTCGGGGCTTGAACACCGTCTAATATATGGCAAATAGTTCAGCAAGATCTTAACATAATGGTTAAAGGAACGAACATGGACCAAACATCATAGTCTAGATGCTTAAAAGTTATTAGTCCTTGGGATAACCAAGATGACTAGATGTGAGGATGTAATTAAGAAGGTGGAGTAATAAGGAAAAAAAAACAGATGCTGTAATTCTCAAAACACAAACGCCAATGATGACAGGAAGTCACTAACTGTCTCTTTAATTCAATACTCATTGCTGGACTTCCTACTGAACCTAAATGTTCCTTCTGTATGTGACGAATGTCTTTGACTTCCCAAACATTATAGAGCATTATATTAGAGAATTTAAAGCTTGGCTTGTTGCGAAACAACTTAGAAATCAAATTCAGGGAGAGCATGTAGTCAAGTTTGATAGCAAAAACAAGGGACAAGCTTGATGTGTCAAAAGAATGGATCATGGAAGCTATATCTTGAGATTTACTGCATAAATATTTTTTCCAGTAACATGAACATAAAATTTTATATTCATCTCTGCATTCTGTACAAGTAGCAAATCTCGAAATATCTTGTAGTTTCCTTAAAAATTTCGAGTGCGCGAATGGCTGCTCTGTTTAGGATCACCCACTCGGTTTATCAATATGTCTTGCTTTAATATGCGTGAATAGTTACTTTGTTAGATTTAGTTTTTTTTCTAGGATTTTGATGATTTTAAAATATAGAACTTCTAAGTAGTTTAATTAGATCATTCATAAAATGATCTTACTGCTTGTGTTCAAGATCATCTAATCAAAAACCTAATAATTGGATAATTGGCGCAAGGGAGAGCATGGTCAAGTACTTGAACTAATCCTGTTGAGCAAGGTTGTTAGGCGCATGCGAGAGCTGGTTTAATTAACTTAGAGAAGAAATCGATCTGAGCATTAATGCTTGCCTAAAGAAGTATCGATTGTCACTATGTAGTATCGATCGACACTCTTCCTAATCCGCATGTTAGAGCTGTAATATAGGATTTATACATCTGATTATACTCGCAGCGAGAGTTAGATATCTTACTATTGAATTCAAGATCTAGGACGGTACCTGATATACCTTGTTATTTACCAGTTTCAAACTATCATTTGAACCCTATTTGGAGTCTGCTATGTATGTCTGGACTGTGTAGAGTCTTTCCAAGCCAATGTACGTTTTGGAGCATTATGGAGACAATGAGCTTGGGGGAGCATTCAGAGAAGATATCCATTTGCTGTTTAGTCAGAGTCGAGGTCAAGCCTGACCATCCATCGACGGGGCACACTTGCTGTCGATCGACGGGGCACACTTGCTGTCGATCGACGGTCTACTCGCAAAGCAATTGACCGACTTCAAGCCCAAAACAAGATAATTTACAAGAATGCCCCTGGACGAGTTTTGACCAACTTTATAAGGTCTTGCCATTGCTTAGGCAAATGAATACACAAAACAAAGATTTCATAGCATAATATTGTTTTAAATTTTTGAGTAGTTGTGGGGTTAAGACCTGAACTCCTTCAGAGATTTGTATTGGAACTCCATTATCTAATTTATGCATTCTATTATTCAGTTTATTATGTCTTCTATGATTATGTCTGAGTAATTCTTTTATTAGATTTAGGGTTCATTATGGTATTGTTGAATTAGCCCAAAAGTAGGATTGCTAGGATGATAAGATATCCATCTTTGGAATTGTATTTAATTCTTGTGTTCTAGAATAGCTAACTAGAACCCTGAACCTAGGACATAAACAACTATGAGATTAGGTTCTTTGCCTGAATAGATTCCATTGAGTTAGATTGTTAGATACATGCGAGAGCTGACTTAATTAACCTAGCGGACGCACTTCCTGTCTGATAAACATTGATCGACACAAGGACTTCGCCGTGATCGATGGTCGACTCCTCTGTTCGCATACGAGAGTTGAAACGAGAGGGGGTCGGATTATGATTAATGTCCTTGCATATTTCATAATCCTTTGCATCTTGTTCATTATAATTCACTTCCTAGGAAACCCTAGATCTATATTTCCTTATTTACATCAGTTAACCTATTTAGCAAATTTCATTTTTGGAGTAAGACCTCATTACAAACCCCCATATCTATAGCTTACCTACCTTAACCTTTAGAACTCAAAAAATCTAATGTGTGCCCTCAGTCTCTGTGGATTCGATCCCTAAGTACAACAATTCGACCTCTCTTGGCAATAGTAGTTTATAAGGTTAATTTGATAGATTGTTTGCTTAATTATATAGCTTAACCCGCACACTGTCAAATTTTGCGCTGTTGCCGGGGAACAAGGTTCGCCATTAGATTTATTTTCTAGGGTTTAGTCTAGTTTTTTTTTCCTACAAGTTACTGACAATTTATTTTTCTTGTTTTTTTCAGGTGTATGCCGAGCAGTACCAAAAGCCAAAAGAACAAGGAATTACTCTTCTCAAACCCCATTGCAATCGAACGCTCAAACCGCAAGAAAACGCGACTAGCATCAATCGGCGACAACACTCGACCACCGATCGACACTCGCGCATCAACAGTACCTCTTCGGCATCGATCGACGATTATTCCAGAAAGATGGTTGCGACACTAGTTGTGGTTCGAGGTGAGAGATGGGACCTGTATGACCTCGAAGATCATTTGCGTAATGCAACAAGTCAGAAGATTGATGAACATGGAGCTGTGATCCCTGAACCAGAAGCAGACGCTGCAGTGGTTCAACCTGAAGCTGCCGCTGAGGCTGCCGCCGAAGCTGCTCAACGAACACTGGCCGGAATACAATCGTCTACACCTGTTCTATGCTAATAGATCTGCCATTCGTCCTCCAGCTTTCCACATGAATGATTTTGAGATCAAACTGTCCTTCTTCGCACTTGTTGCGCATACACCCTACCATGGAATACAACACGAGCACCCTATGGATCATCTGGAGCGATTTGAGGATCTAGTTTCTGCTATTAAAGCCAATGGAGTCCCTGAGGACTATATATTCTGCAAGCTCTTCAACTACTCACTTGCTGGAGATGCTTCGTATTGGCTTAAGAAGCTACCACCAGGATCTCTGACATCTTGGACAGACATCAAGAATGCATTCTTGCAAAACTTATTTGATGACGCACGAGCAGAAGACTTGAGAAGCAAGATTGCCACATTCACACATGAACCTGGGGAATCGTTCCGAAGCTATTGGTCAAATTCAAGTCCTCTTATAGAGACTGCCCACACCACGGCTTCAATGAAGTGCAACTGCTTAGCACTTTCTTCAGAGGTATTGATCTGCAATACCAGATGGCTCTAGACACCGCTAGTGAAGGGAACTTCAGCACTAGGAGTCCAGAGGAAGCGACAAGGCTTATTGAGAACTGAC